>UZAN01046533.1:18068-28902 GCA_900618425.1 Echinostoma caproni
TATTTGAGATGTTTGATTGTATGGGAGCATCTCGCGAGGTGCAAAGGAGTGATAACCATTCACTCCCGACCATACTGACAGGCTTTTGGAGGTAGAGCACGGCCTAGTGAGTTAGTCCTAATCAATATATTGTGTTCATGAATACTGTGGCACTGTCAAGAAATCAACGAATCCATACCAAAGATTAGCTAAGGAAGATAGCTCAAACTGTCGTTTGACCGATTGATAGCAGATTAGAGAGATATAAGGACTGAACCAAAATATTGATTTCACACATTTATACACTGGCTAGGTGGAACGAGTTGTTGTCTATTTTTTCCGAAAAGAATTTGTTTGAAACCGAGAAGCGCTGATCACCACTCATCATGACTAAGCCTCGTTCCGGTGTAGTGTGACAGTTTGCTAGCTTCCATCACCCGATTGGTCATACAAAACATGGAATGGTTAGGGGCTCAACTCAGTTTATTCTCTCCAGAGCAGTTAAACGCGCAACAGATGACTGTTCATACGATAATCCATATTGCACCTGCGGATGCTAGGCCAATAAACCAACGCGGGTTAAGGTAGTTGATCCACTGAAACATTCATTCTTATTGGGTGTACACAACAAAGTATCTGGATTTTCTCGTAGTACAAGGAGAATAGTATTTGTATTTCACTGGGTCGCCCAGAGGAGATATGTGATTAACACTGAATAAGTTGTTTCTCTGAGCCCAATACATTGGCCACATTGAATTTGATATGATGTTGGGAATTAGACCTAAACTACAACGTGACAGTCCAAGCACTACCGGTCACAAACAATTCACGAACTACGATGTTACCGCTCTCAGTTGAGGAGCCCACGAAAAGTGAATTACAAATGTCATATCCACGTCTTCCTATCTGGATTAAACCGCACTACGCAGCTGGTTCCTGTCGACAAAATACCTCCAAATACCTATTTCAGCTGAACAAAAACTACCATTAGATAGCAGTCCTCTATGGGAACTAGAGGTTATCTGGGAAATCAGTTGCACCAAAAGGCATAAAGTTTCTGATCGGGATGAGCTGTCCCCATCGGTTTTTCAAAGATTGCGGGTCAGCCTTGGTCTGGGCTCAGTGTGGGAGAGGGAATAAGTTCCAACAGAATGGTGTGAATCGGTCATCATACCGATTTACAAGAAAGGTAACAAATTCTCTTGTGAAAACCATCGGGGAATTAGTTTATTCAATATTGTCTCCAAACTTCTCGTTGGTAAGCACAGTGATTTAGGTAACCGCGGTCGCCCATTGGAGCAGGTGGTTGACCTTCACAGACTACGTTGATTGGGACGTGTTGCGCATGTCACCAAATAGGATGCCGCGGCTCACGATGTTCGCCGAGATAGGTAGTTGGTGGATAAAGATCAAGGGCGGTCAAATGAAGACCTGGTATGAGGATATGAAAACCCTAATCAGGACACTGGGTCATATAGGTCCCGTTAGACTCCCTGGATGGGGACCCCAAGATCATGTTAGCCAGTGGTTGAGACACTGAGTGATGTGGCTGAATGTCGCAGACAGTGGCGCTCGTGCATCTACTCATCATTCTTGCAGCCCCAGCCTATATGAGTTCTCTACCTTCCCCTTGACTCTGCTCTAGACATTCCAATCTTCATTCTGCTCTTTTATCCAAATGGGCGGTCCTGAGACAGCAACCAAAACCGGCGTATGAAAATGCGTGATTGTTATTGGTTGCAAAAACTGAAACTGAAACCGTGATCTACCATATAGCATAGTCAGACAAAAAAAAGAGAAGACTGACAGTCACAGAAACAACTGGATTACTTTGATTCAAAAAAATAATCCTATTGTTAATTATGAAGAGAGGATGCGTATGCATTCGAGCAAGCATGAGGTGCACCGGTGTTGGTTGGCTGCGGATGGGTAGATAGTCGTCATCTTGTTGATAGATTGCAGTTGATCAAACTCGATTCTCTCTGTGTGTGTGTGTGTCGTGTCAAACACACGCGTGCACATACACACTCCCAAACACACACACACAGAGCGAGAGATCAACGCCAAAGTTTAAGTCAGTGGGCTCAAAATATGATGATTGATTTATTTACTGAACTATTGGAAACCACCCTATAGAGAGACAGAGAGGGGTTGGGGGAGATATTCAATCACAGTTGGAGATTAGAACAATACGTCAACAATTCACAGGTCCCGAATACAAAGTTCAAAGTCGAGGATGCGGTATAGTTTGATCGCAATACGCAGAAGAAGGTGCGCTTGTGTTGCGTAAGACATAGTTTATCGATCGCAGTCTAAAATGTTTTTCATAAGATCAAGGTTACATGTATACATTGAACATTATAAATGGTAAGCCCTACAGGTAGGAACAATAACTAATCAATTATGGAAACTGGTAACCGAAATCCTGGGAAATAGATTGACCAACCACAAAGGACGTAGAAAATACAAAAGCTGTCTACACCCTTAATTAGGACTATTCATCAAGAATAAGCTTCAAACGGGAATCAGAAATCAACACTATTGTGGTGATTTTATACATCAAATAAAACACCAACTGGGCTTTCACACTTTCACACCATAAAACTGATTGGTCATTTACAGAAATTTAGTTCTTCTTCCTCGTCTGACCATGAAACATTATCATTCATGTTACATTTTGTTTTTGATGATTCACCAAGTTCGGATCGTTTTCATCCTATTTTTCCAGTCTCCTGCTGGGTTCGAACTAGCTTAGGTGCTACCATCACATGGATATTCAGGTCCGACTCTCGCATGTCGCTGTTGACGTTTAGCTCATCCACACTCCCCCCGGGTCGCTGAGTCACTTGGTTGCGTTTCATTGATTTTTTTAAATTAAACACCAGTGTGTGATAAACAGCAGACGGGGTGAAGACCATAGTCCCAAACACCTGTTGGTCAGTCATGAAAACCGGTAACCTAAGCCTTTGCGGGATTTGGAACGAGGTAAACCCACTAAGACCCCGCACTGGGTTAGGCATTAGGTTAGGTATTGAACCGGAGGATAGCAAAGTTGCTCACCGATCCACTTCTTGAAAATTGGGTGCATAAACGATGGGCAGAAAAATGTCATGGTCGACACAGAACACTGGACAGTTGTTTCCCTCTTTGCTAGGACTGATCAACAGTGTGCGTACGATTTTTGTGTCTCAAACGGGAGTGAAAAAAAAACAGACCTTTGGAGTGAAAGCGAAATCATGAGCTATCCGCACAATCAATTCTCAGTCTTCAGTATTGAGGGCAGAGGACAGGGTACCCGTGTAAGCCCCGTCACCAATGAGTCGAAGGTCCGATCACGTGTGGTTATCTAAGAGTCCATCGTAAGCCGATCGAAGGATCTCTGAATGGGTCCCAGAATACTCCACGCATTGGCGCAGACCCTATCGGTGTTCTCTCGGATCTTCAATGATGACACCATCATAGCCTCCATGTCCCTTTCGTATGATTTTCTGTGAAATGTAGTTCCTTGGAAGCTGAAAACCACCTCTGAATCAGCACTCTCCAAGTGCAAGTAATCACACTTAACGGTGTTGATTAAAAGGGCCCAGGTGTCCGCCCACTGAACCGGGGAGTTCAGATTGTCTTGTAGAGTACTCCTATTCTCTGAACCCTTGATTATACGCCAGATTTTGATGTCATCCACATACAGGAGTGATGGATTGCGCAGCTGACCGGGCAAGTCATTGACATAAACCAGGAACAGGAGTGGACTAAGAACAGAGCCTTGGGGACCATACTGAAGGCGGGATATCACGTAGATAGCGACTTGGCAACACGGACGCAGAATTTCCTGTCGGCAAGGAAGTCCTGCAACCAATTCAGCGCATACGCCAGGGGTGGACAACTTCACAGAATACGGTTGTGACACTTTGTCAAAGGCTTTGCTGAAGTCCATGAAGATGATGTCCGTTTCGCCTTGGCCTTGTCCTCGGTCCAGCGTTCACAGGTTAGGTGCAGTTTGGAGAGGCATAAGTGACCCGGCCGAAAACCGTGTGGCTGTTGGCCCTGGCACACCAAATACTGCCCGAAGCCGTGCAGCCACCAGTCGTTCCATTACTTTGATATGAATTGTTTTGCATAGGCCATGCATGTTACATCACAGACACAGGGGTTAGCTTATGTAATGTTCTTATTCTTTTGCGTTGGGTCTCATCATTTGCGATCTTGCGAAATTCCCACACCAGATACTGTTTTCATGCTATTCCGTTGTGAACAGATTACGAGCCTATCCTGATTATTATTATTATTACTATTATTATTATTATTATTGTTTTACACCGGCTTGTAAACAAGCATGGCACCAACGCCACAACAATAATAACAATGACAGTAACATGGGGTAGGTGGATTGAAATACGGAGTAAAGTGGGAAGAAGGTGGAACAGTTAAAAGAGAAAAAAGTGGGTAACTGGGATAATGACATTTCTTTTGTTTGTTTCACCGTACACTTTCTGATGTTTTGTGTTGTTTGTTCTTCTTACGGGGCACGGGATTTCGACAGGCAGACCGTACAACATTCGCGCCAGTAACTTCTATTCTGCGCCATATCTCTCAGCGTCTCTAACCATAGACAATCCTCATCCCTTGGGCCCCAACCTAGAAGGCGGGCTGCACCAACCGAAGCCAAAGCTGAAGCCAGCTTCTTCATGCCTCTAGCCCATGTCATGGTCTGACCGCCGCGCCGCTTCTTCCAGCCTTGTCCGACACGTGCGAAGAGAACACCAAAAGGTGGTCGATGGGTAGGCATACGTAATACGTGGCCCAGTCATCAGAGGCGGTGTAGAGCGATTACTTCCGTTAGAGAACCACTATCCGCACCCAACACACGATGACGAATCTCGTCATTGTTCACCCGGTGTTCCCACCAGACACGAGCAATGCCTCGGAGACATCGGTGGTCGAATACAGAAAGTCGATTAGCATCCTCAACGTGGAGGGGCCGGGTCTCGCAACCGTAAGTGGGAGTGAAATTCACCCGTGGACGATATTTAAGCCGCCCCCCTCCCGCCCCAGTAATGAAATTTAGATAACTGGGTGAGTCTCCAAACAATAAAAGGAAATAGAAGATTATTGATGACATTATAATAACCTTGATCAATTAGGCATACATTACGATATTCATTCATTTTAAATTCGCTCCCAGAAACTGGTCAATGAATTTGTTTCTTACTACTTGAACAGAACCGAAATAGCCCCTGCTATTTTATTTTGTGAAATTTCGGTTGCAATATCATCTCGTTTAACTCACCAGCGGGGTTCTGATTTGAAGCTGTGAATTGGTTACGCGATCACACATTGTGAGGGCTGAACAAAACGATTCTGGATACGCAAAGTACACGATGCGTACGAGGTGCACATGACCGAGCAATGAAAACGTCAACTGTAATCTACTATTGTGAAACCATTGCTCAGTGATTGTAACTGACACAACCAAATTTCAACACAGCCGAAAAGAACTCACAAATCATACGAGGGTCGCTATATACTCGGCCTGTCAGGATAGAACTCACTCGAGGTTACACTGGAGGGTGATGATTTTCTACGACTATACAAATGTGGTTTAAAACAGTAGAGTGTTGATCTATCACGAGCTGCCTTTGGTGAGGACGCTTCCGTGTGGCGTTTTGTGTTCCCAAAAGTCCAGTATACGGTGCGTGGAATCCGATACGAGTCAGTGACAAGTGCAGTGGAGGACTGAACTGGTCGAAGGGTTGTTACGCACCTCAGCGTGATTGGGCTGTTCCGCCAAGTGGTTTGAGCGCATGGAACTGTGTGCGTGTGCGCATGAACGCTGGAGGTGGAGAGTAACTGGAGAAAATGTAATGCCTAGTTTTGTGTAACAAATCAAACATTTTGTTCAGCCCTCGTATCATCCCGTTCGAGCAACGATGAGGAAGGATATTGCTCAAATTGAATCTGTCTGATATACACAGACGCGTCGGGAGCCGGTTGAGATCAACTGGAACGCAACGCATTCGTAACCGTTACCACTTACGCGGTGTTTATCTGACCACAGAGACAGACGGAACATGAAAATCACTTTTAAAAAAAACAATCTAGTAGGGTTCAAAGTTTCTCATATCTAAGGTCGATCAGAGCACACTATTAAAAAATTTCAACAAAATAACACGACCGTTAAGCGGTCCCAATGTCTCCTGAGTGGTATGCGTGACACGTTGACATTGTTGAAATAAATTTTCATCCTCGAACCCGGTGTGCTGCATACGCGTCTGCGGCTTAAGTGCGTACGTTCTGCCAACCTGCGCATCGATAATTTGCTCGCTCCACAGATGTTATCGATCAATATTTATTCAGATCGACCAAACTCAGGTAGTTGGTCATGCCGTCCGACATGGGCCCGATCCGGATTGGCTGTTATTTCCATTGCTGCTTTGTTGGTCATACGCTTGACACCATTGATTGTAAATGAGTCATAATAAAAACCTATCCTACTCTGTGTATGGTTGTTCTACTTTGCTAACGAGCTACGGGTCCGAGACTATACAGTTGGAAATACAGACAACTTTTAGTGGCCCACATTCGGAATGGGAAACTGTTGTCGACTGGGGACATTTCCGATTGAGCCTTGTAAACACCTTTCCAGTTCTGCTATCACTGGACTGGACTGGAATCAAATCATCCAGGCTCGTGGTTCAACGTGGCTTTAGCTTCGGTGGAGTACAATTTGGGCTTGAAGAAATTTCAAAAGATATCAGCATTGGCTNTGGCTTAATGAGAAGAGGGGTTTGGGAAGCTGTGAAAAACAGTTTCGATTTTTTGTTTGCATGAGATCCCGTTTCACGGCATCCGTTGGGTGGTTGTATTGGGGTAGGCGGATGGATCGTGCTGGATCTCCTCTCTACCAATCATAAACAGCATATACTATGTAAGAAATAAATATGATCCTTCACATTTAACTCACAGTCAGATGTGAGTAGTGATATGGGATAATCCATACTGATCAACTCATTGATGAGAACTGACCATCTTTCAAACTTCATTTTCACTCATATTCCTTAGCTGTTCCAGCCATACGCTCGGAAGCACTATAGACTTGAGTTTCGCTTTCGATTGGAGTTAACAGATAGTTAAATGTCTCCATTTTTTGCTGTCGGGCCAACAATGAACTGACTGGCTATCTCTGAAGAAGACACCCGGAACAAATAGAAAGTGGTAATTCGGCTCAGCATCGGCATAAGCTGTTTGGCACATTGGTAATACACACGCCTTCCATTTGATGGATGCAGAGTTCAAATCTCGGATGGGACAGTGAGCATGCATTACTGATGAGCTCTAACGAGAGCGAAACTCGAGTCTAGTGCTTCCCAATGTACGGTTGACTGGAATCGCTGAGAATTGTGCGGGAAGGTGAGGTTTGAAGGATGGTCAGTTATAATCACAAATTGTCGTATTTTCCACAAAACTATATTTTTTTGCTCATCCAGACAGTCTGTCGATAAAGGCAAACAAGGCTTTTCTGAATGAGTTTTCCATAATCAAAGACGTACCTACATCGTACAAAAAAAGGAACATACACCCTAATGAAACTGATTATTGTAGTACAATGCAAGGTAGTCATTCCAGACCGGAATTCCGGAATAAAAATTCTTTGACGTTCAAGCTTTACGCCAAAACTGCTTCTATCCATAAATCTTTGCTATCCTTTGTCAGGAAACTGAAAACTGGGTGTTTTCATTTTCTACGCAGTGGTTTTATCATTTATCCATTTGAACACTGATATATTCGGACAGGATCGTCTGCTTACAGACACTATTTGAGGTGAGTCTGAGAGAACACATTGATCGGTATTTTGCAAAAGGACGGATTGTCTTACGTTCAGACGTACAGACACACATTTCGCCGAGCAAATCGGGAAGGGATTGTAGTGTCTGTCTGTCTATCCGCGATCAACCCCAAACAGCCCGAGGGCGGAACTGGTTGTCCGTATGTCCCCCCCCCCCCCAAGTGTCCCGTAGCGTGTGAACCTATTTACCTGTCTGTCCGTCTATCTATCCTGCAGTCCTCCTCATACTCCACCAGTTCGGACTGGTTATTGATCCATCTATCTGTCCTGTTCGCGGCCGATGGAGAGGCAAATAGAGACTGCTTGAGGAAAGTCAGCTCCACAAAAATCGATGCGTGTATTAAATTCACTGGACAATCATTTATGATGCGCATTTATATAGATGGGAGAAAAACTGTGAGACACACGATCATCTGGGCGAATCGTAAATCCGATGGAATGACACAATCGGCTTGACCGTGGAAAGAGCAGGATATCCGCACAAATCGACCATTAACTAACGTGCGTTTTCTCATCAGTTCTAGCCAAGCTGTACGTCAATGTGAGTTCAAGTGTGTAGGCGAAACTTCCTCGTCTTCTAAAAATTCGGATTGACTACTGACTGAACAATTGGATGTCACGAAGTTCTAACACACGAAATTTCTGTGGAATCTATAGTTTATTTTTGAACAGTGAACATGGCCAGTTACAAAGACGTTTGGTATGCACGCACACATTCCTTTGGTCACAACGAGAGATGAATGGACAAATATTGAAGAAATAAAGTTGATTCTCAACATAGATCTCTGATCTCAAGGTCATTCGCACCCGGTGTAGTCGAGCGTAGACTTCAAGTAGGCGTATTCTTTTGCCCTATCAGTAACCAATCACCACCAGACTGTTGACGAACATTCCCTCGTCAGAAAGCTATGACAACGACGCGCATCTCTGGATTCACAACCAAATTGAGGAGAATCAGGTCATTACGCAAACTAAACTTGATCCATAACTGTTTTCTCATTGATGCATGATTTACACATTGTACTCTCTACTGTCGTCTTTTCTTCTTCTTGATTCATTAGGGGAAAATATAATCCTAAATCTAACTCTCCAAGGGTTGACAAGGACGAATATTGAATGACTCTCAAACTCAGTAATTCCAGTCGGAGACTGGTCAGTAGCATTTACCGTGTGCTGCCTCGCCACAAACCATCGTCCGCATACCCACGTAAGCATTGAATTTGTTTCAACTAGTTAGCATTTTCACCAATAACGATAGTGGGTACTAAACTTGTTTGTTTCTGTATATGATCACAGTATTCAACAAATTTTCCTCCCTGTTACATAAGAGTAATGGAGAATTTGATTCCATTGCAAAGAAGAAGTTCGTCGTGTACAGATTAAATAAAGCGTTCACTGAAAGGCTAAGAAACAGTACTGTACAGCCGTTTCGACCTGGTTGGGTCTCATCAGCAGTGCACGAATCTATGGAACCCCAACTGAGGATCGCGAACCCCGGTGACCATCGCAGGCAGAACGCAAGCATGCTACCCACTCGGTCACCCTGGTACAGCTGATCAGATAGTTTCTTTTCGTTTTGAAATTTTTCCTCCGATAATTGTAGCAGAGGCTGAGTTTTTGTTGAAATATATGCGCGAATGCGATGCGATATATCAGTATCGACATTCTCTACAAAAATACGTCAGGTTTTTTTTAAACAAAATACATATTCGAATGGATGGAGGGGATGTATTTGTAACAATTCAGCCGGGGTCCAAACTTCGTGATGCTGATTTGCATACGTTCTAGCTATTACTTGTTTTGCCGGTGAACAGACTAGCCTGTGCGCATTTTCATTACAAACAAATTAAGTAAAACAAAAGAAGGAAAACCTATACAACCATTAACCATGCGCCGCTCTTTTGGTTGCTGTCTTATAGTTATTCATCTGGATAAAGGAGTAGAAGAGAGATGGGAAAGTTTAGAGTAGAATCTAAAAGAAAATGGAGAATTTCAATGGACGAAGGTTGCGAAGGAATGGAAATTAATGAGCGCCACTGTGTTTCTAACCACCGGTTGCCATGATCTCGAGATCGCTATCCACGGAGCCTAGTGCGACCTATATGACCGAGTCTCTTGATGAAGGCTTTTATACCCTACTGTTAGCTTAGTTGCACCATCCTTGGCTTTTCTCCACTCAATACCTGCCTCGACAAACATCGTACGGCGTGGCAATCCATTTGGTGACATGCAAACATAACACATGATTCAATCAACCTGGTTTATACGGGTGGACCACTTGCTCCAGTGGGCGACCGCGGTCACCGAAAACTCTGCGCCTAACCTCTCAGCATTGCTCGTCCGACTACGCTGCCAAATTCGTGCAATGCTGCGTAGACAGCGGTGTTCTCTCCAGTTTTCCTAATGAGTAAATGTTAGAACAAAAGAGAGTGTAGAGAACATTCATTTGAACATCGGATCCTAGGTCTAAAATCACCAAATGACGAAACAACCCCCAAAGATGTCCGTTTGTATCATTCTTTATTCTCGTCCGTAGAAAACTGAACGTGCGGGACCACCAATTTTTGATGAACAACATACACGCAGTAGTGGAGAACCAAAATCTCTATCGGAGAGTTTCTATTCATCTTGTTTGGTTTGGAATATCTTCGTCCGTATTGTACTGTGTTAATCCGCCGCAGCTTTAGCCAAAACCGGCAGTTCTTTAGCCTCGACTCGTATTCCTTTACCTAAAACACGCCATGCTTTAGCCACGACCAGTAGTCCTTTTCAGTTTCAGTTTGTACAGCCATTAACCACGCATATTCGAGTGCCGGTTTTGGTTGCTGTCTTTTGACTGCCCATTTGGATGAACAATAGGAGAAGAAAAGTTGAAAGTGGAGTCGAACAGAAAATGGAGAAGTTCAGTGGTCTAAGCTTGCAAAAAAATTGAGAAGGTGCACGAACACGACTGATTGCGACACCCAGCCATATCACTCAGTGTCTCTAACTATCGGTTACGATCATCCCCAG
>UZAN01046535.1:11964-26921 GCA_900618425.1 Echinostoma caproni
GAAGACAGTACGTAAGAACCGGAGCTCTTCTTCTATTGTGTCTTCACTACAAATTTTCCTTGCTCTATCTGCTAGACAATTTGCTAGCACAATTTGTTTGTAGGTTGTGTTTGTGTTACGTGCCAAATGTCATAAATGCTGTGGGTGGATGACTAACGGTCGGCGAGTTGTGTATCCCTTCCAATGAGAAATGACGTGTGTGCGGGGAAAGGGGAGAGAGAGTGGGAGCAGATGAGAAGATTGCGGAGGCATTTTATTCCCCTTGTTTGAGTCATGATTGTTCCAAGTGTCATAATGTCGTGAGACTCAACTGTTGAAAGTTGACCTTTCATTCAGTGATAGTTACTCACGAATTAAGCCATTGATTGATGAAACTAGAAGAACACGTGACTGGATGAATTGTTTCATACAGTGAAGCTGTTCGACCTACGCGCACATATACACACACTGTGTGTGACTGATACTTACGGGTGCAAATGAGGCACTGTTCACTTAATCGAACAGATGGCGAAGTGTGGGCTGTGGTTTGTGGAGAGAATGCATCTAATCAATAATTTGCATGATGTGCATGGTGAGTGCTCTGATCTGATTGCATGTTATCATACTGTGCGAGACCAAGTACAGCTGCTTGAACTATTCCAATCTTTAATCCCCCAGGGATGGTCGTTTTCTTTATGCAATTCACATAGAATAAATGTCAACGGTGGTATAATTTGACAGGTTAGTCTGAGAGATTTTTGTAAAGTCTAAATTATAATCTACCTGATGTTGTTATGTTTTAAAATCATGATTGTTTGTCGCCTGACAGAAACGATAAAGTGAAATGACTATTTCGGAATTGTCATTTTATAGTTCCTTCCGGTTTGTGTAGCGCCAGATGTTTTCTGAATCCGAATTGGGACATCCGTTAAAGTTTATCCCGTACATAGGCTCTTGATTCGCTCATCTTCTCAAACGTTCCCATTTTCTCTCATTCGTTCGCAGTGTGGCTTCTCCCTCCAACTATAGTACAAATATTTTGTTATTCTTAGGCCTGTCTGTTTAACTGTAGACTCGTGTCCTAAAATTTCGTCACACATTCCATTCGATTAGAAACGATTATAGCGCCTTCCCCACCAAACGGTACCAACTAGCTCGTTTTGCCTGTAGCCACGTCGCTGTTCACCACCCTGTCCCTTCCACTTCATGGATCTGGGTAGAAATCCCACAACTGGAATAAAAAAAGCACCCATCGAACAAAATTATTTGCACAACCTCTGAATTCGTTACGCACTGTATCCACGTAACATATACCACTGAATTCATTGCCCGCCGATTGCTCAAGAATTCTGGGATTTTCCCGGTGTTGAACTTATCGCATTGTGCAGGATTTTCAAACAATAGGATTCCTTCATTCCAGATCGAAAAAACAAATTGGAAGAAAACAGAAATGATTATCATTATCACAGTACGAATGGACTTATCGACCGTGATCAAGGTTATCGACAGAGAGAAAGGGAGAGAAATTTCCGAATGCTTGGCCCGACTAAAGTGATGGAGACATCGTCTGAATACGTCGTTTCTGTTCTGACCATGAATTTGTAGTTTGGTCAAAGCAAACTGAATTCCACTATCGTTACGCCACCAGATCAGACCTAAAATCTTTTTCACGATCTCATTGGTTTTCCTTTTTGGACGACACGGCCAAATAGATTGATTGTTATTCCTTACATTTTCGTGTATTTGATTCATCGTTTCCACCGGTATGTATCCCTCCACTCAAACACTCTCGGTCATATCTAAATATCAACCACTGAGACTGTGGTGTCCAATTCGGCTTTTAGATCCTCAACACAGGCTCTGTGAGCACTGTTCGTGTAAGCGCACTTCTAACCCAACTCGTCATATCACGTGACGAGCGCGACTATTCGGTTGGTATTAATGCAAATGATTTCTAATCGATTGCAGACGATCCTAAACTGATCGATACAGTTAGCTTCCATAAAAAACGCTACCAAGACTTCCCCCCGACGATAAAAGCGGTGAACTAACGGTGCACTGTACCCGGCGGAATAATAACTCGAAACTGTTACCTTCCCTTTATGATAACAGTTTGAATATTTACGTAACCCTTGTCTTCAAAGTTACTGTGAGTCCGTTCAGTAACTGTTCATCCATTTTTTAGTTTAACGCGATGAATTTTGATTTCAAGGATATCTATTATATGCGTAAGGGAATTAGTCTGACATTATCCGCCTGAACAATGTACACTCACCTATAGGCNAGCTAGCTAGCCCTTTTCTTTCTTTCTTTTCATTTTACTTCCTTTTATTGAATATGCAATGGTATAATTTTCATGTAGGGGGGAAGCGGCCAATCAAAGGGCTGCCATTCAACACACAATGGGTAAAGTCAGGCGGTGTTGGTGGGATTCGAACACACATTCCTGGGGTGATAATCTGGTGACGTTACCACCGGGCCACCACCGCTGCGATAGAATGAGAGGGGCTATCTAAAATTAATCATGAAAAAGCATCTAAACTTCTACATATACCTCCATGTACGATGTATATGAATGAATCTGTTATTATTCAACTTATCCAAATGAGGTCGGAACTGGGGAAGACTTATGGAATATTATTAGGTATTAATTCAGTCAGATTTCTCGTGAAAAGTTCGGCAGGAAAGTACTCCATATAAAAACCACACACAGGCTAATAGAAACAAAACGAATTGGACGAGTCTGAGAAAGATCGGTATTCTCAGTAAAGCTCGGCGTCAAACAGATCCAACTATCGACCAGATTGGGTGCATAACCCATTGGATGAAAAAGTGCTGTGATCTATAGACGGACGATCCGACATTTTAGTTTAGGAAATATATGGTAACCATGATAAAGCAGAATCTCTAAGCTTGATTAAGGGTGGAAGAGGCAGTTTTTGGAAGTTTCAAGAATCATACACTCAGTGAATTCCACAAATCAGAATTTACGCGTGTGTTATAAGTCAGAGTGATTGACAAGTAGTTGTGGGATAATACGGACCACCTAGCAACTTTTCTTGGGTTATGAGTAAACAAAATGTGTGGTGCAGAAAAAGCGATTTACAATAAATTTTATCCCAGCACACGTTCCCTATCATTACTGTGTACAGCCGCGGAAACAACAGACTAAAGATAGATTAGCCCCAGATGCGACCTCAGTCTGTGTTTATCAATTCACCTGTTCCTGAGGAGCAAGTTATGTGGGTCGAACGGTGAGGCATCTATCTGGCCGCATCAAGGAGCACCAGGGGTTGACAAAGACCGGGGCGACAGCAATTATGAACCATTTGACTGAGTCTAATCCCACAGTCAATGTGTTTGAGGTTTTCCGTCCTCTTTAGACGGTCAAGGGTAGGTTATCTAAAGAGGTCAAGTTCATAATTTTGTCACAAACCGAAGCCATTGACATCCGTTTCCACACATACCTTGCACACACACCTTGCAGGCCCAGAAAAAGTTTGTAAGAACATTAGTCTTACTATGACCATCCACTAACAATCTGGTGACGTAACCTCTGTGCATGAACTCCCACTCATTCACTATCCACCCATTCCACAACCATCCTCTGTCTTCCGCTTTCCTCGCATACACACACACACGCACACACCGATATACACACACACACACAAACATGAATTATCACAAGTCCATCATCTCTCTTTTTAAATTCTGATTTTCTTTGCAGATATCATTCTCTCCTCCCAGCCTGTTTAATCTATCATAAATTGTGCTGTGATTGTGGCCAGTTGATGTATCACCGAAAACAAGCTTGTTTGCTATTTTGCGTTCTCACGAGACAACAATCCTCACAGCAAAACTTCACAGTGTGTTCATCTTCAGGCCACTTCTTCGCTTTCACCTCAAAAGTAAATTATCTGTTTCTTTCTAGGTGAACTTACCTATTCCAGTGGGACAAAATACAGACACCAGTTAGCATGTAAGCTGACTGCCCCGACAGGTTCTCCTTAGAATTCACCAGAGTCCACCGAATGCGCTTCTAAGACAAGGTTAATTGTTCAAATTGTTCTTTGGCAGATTTGAAGTTTGTATGTCAAAATTGTGAAAAGTTCACTGGCCTCGGTGGGATTCAAACCCACGCATGGACGCCGCCTACAGCTCACATGCTCACTGGTGGATACCACATCGCTCTGTAAGTTGGATGGGTAAATTCAAATGTGAAAAGATCAGTGTTACTGGTGTGGCCTCGTAGCTCAGCGCGTACAAAGCGTACGTCTTTATGTCTTAACCCTAACTCGATTTGGCAACCAAGTCGGTTTACTCAAACGAAATTCTTACTGACAGTTGAGAACAGTTTGCGATGTATCTCTACACTGCTTTTGGTTGAATTTATATTTATTCCTCTATTCAATTCATTCGCATTACCTCTGAATGATTTATGGGAACAATTTCATGTTTAACACTAATGTATGTTCACATTGCTGTTTTTAGATCTCTCTGAAGCATTTCAAACAGTCTATGGACCATACCTAATGTCAGATTTGGAAGTTGGCCTGCTGTGACCTTTGATTTTATGGATTTTTATGAATTTTATGTCTTAATCCTAACTTGATTTGACAACCAAGTCGGTTTACTCAAACGAAATTCTTATTTAGTTCACATAGTTGCATGATCCGCTTCCAAATTCATGTGGGGTATTAGTAGTGCACTTGAAAGGGGCGATTACGATATGTCTACTGACTATTTTATGAGTAGTCAAACCGCTACGCTTCATTTGGGATTGAAGCTGCGTTCGGCATCCTACAACCACATGGGCAGTTTTGAAAACTATTTTATGCCCACTTCACCAGCAATGCAACTTTTGTATGCACTAGCCGGCAAAGAACAACGAACAGCTTTTTAATCCCTTTTCAGACTCGTCAGTAGCGCATACTATTTGCTCCTTCACCGAGAAACGAGATCAATGAATGAATCCTCAATAAGTGGAAGCCAAACAAAATTACACAATCAAGACATTTTCGGAAGTTAGAAAACTCACCTTTAACGTCAGTCGTTTGAAAATGCTACCTAACCCATCCTACTTAATAAAGTGTTTTATCTTCTGTTGCATCCTTCCCCACTGGCTTTATCCACTCCTCGTTGTCTGTCCCGGTCTTTTTATCAAGGACTTCAAATCCATGCGTACATCCATCAAACACGTATGTCGCTACAGGGATGTATCTCCCCAGACTAATGAGCATTTGCAATTTTATAGCACGTTAAGGCTTGTCAGAAACTTTCTGCCAGGATACTGCCAGACCGATCTCACCCACTATACTCACATTTTGGCAAATTTATCGTAACATCTACCATTCGCTCCAAATGCAGATCATATGGCAACACGCACCAAAACATACCTATCCGCCGAACGGTTTTTCACTAACGCCGATCATGTCATTGAAATCCTTAAAGTCAGATCTTGCTGAATTTGCTAAACCTTTGTGTATGCGGTGCCGAACCATGCTAATCGTCTCTACCTTCCCATTTCCACTTTAGAAGAGCGATTGTATAGCTGCTAAATATTCATCCTCCGTGCGGACGAATTAAAGGGGTTCGTTGACTTGACATGAAATACGCTCACAGTGATGCATTCCTTATTTCACTTCTACTGGAGAGAAGTTTGCCCACATATGAGAAATACGGTTCATGCAAAATGCCTACACGGATGTAACAACGGAATACTGTATACATATTATAAATTGACCACTGATGAGTATTGAGGTATTCAACTGTTGTAAACGGTTATAAGGAAGACAGCTGACTTCTTTCATCCCAAGCTGTAC
This sequence comes from Echinostoma caproni, assembly GCA_900618425.1. Classification (NCBI taxonomy): domain Eukaryota; kingdom Metazoa; phylum Platyhelminthes; class Trematoda; order Plagiorchiida; family Echinostomatidae; genus Echinostoma; species Echinostoma caproni. The sequence continues at coordinate 17,766 of UZAN01046535.1, forward strand.
ATATTTGAACGGATGACGACCACTCGCGTATTAGCCGCAAACTATGTAGCTCAGAGGAAATGCACGCATACAGTATTATCGTCTCAAGTACTACAAAAACTCTGTTATCAGTATATGAAGCCTTACATAATGACAGTAATTTGAACCTTGTTTAAAACGGTAAAAAACAGTGAACAGACCATTCTCCTAACCGTTATGGCATCAAGACACCGATAAAGTATACACATGACGTGAATTTCTTGCTGTCAGAGCATCCTAATCTGGTCTGGATTGGGTTCGTGTATTGGCGATCATAGTGAGGCTATCACCCTCGTTTAGCTTTGTTCACAAAAAGCTGACTATAACAAAGCTCAGCTGAAGGTGAGTGATATAATATAAAATAAACACTGGGTCTAAGTTTATTACAAAGTATTTCATTGATCACGGTGTTCCACAGACGTGGCCCAACCGAACGCGTATTTTGATTGCTGATTGTGGGCAATACTATTCCGCAGTACTCCTTGCACCTCGTTTTTCATAACCCAAATGGTTTTTGTACATTGTGCCGCCATCCGGGATACCATCATAACGTGAAGTGGTGTTTTGCGCTTGACCGAGGCAAACGCACCACAGAATTCGCACCATGGAGTGGGAGTCACCAAACTCTCCCATAAAAGGCACACACCACTGAACTCTCCGGTTAATGTCTGTTGTTCGTGTGAGGCTGCACTGTTTGTGATTGACGATACATTGACGAAATTGGACAACTCAATTGTTAACGCACATCACGATAACTAAGATCAAAGTAAAACGAGCCCCCTAGTGTGTCCATTTTGAGGTGTTTCCTTCTATTTCACAAATGATGTAGCGTCACGTGATTAGCTTGATCATTTCACCATGGATCATAGTGTTGACCAACTCTGGTCCCATCAAATGTATCGATCGATTTGAGTCAGTACCGGGATTAGGAAAGCAAACGATCAAGTTCGAACGGGGATGAAATGACCAGTTGACTCATATCGAGAAGTAAACGGTTTTGATTATAATAGATGAAATAGTGTTGAAAAGATAGGAACCAAATTCCAGAGGAATACAGATTACAACGGGAAAAATGGTAACTTGGGGTTCATCTGGGGAGACTTATGCCAACTGGGAAAAATAAAATAGTCGAAATGATCATCTAACGTTTCTTGTATTGACGCGCTATAACAATGATTTGAATACAATTTTATGATGTATCATTACTTTGGTAATTGCAAAAAATCACAAGAATCAATTGATCCCAGTTACCACAATGATTGAAAGACCTAATTCTATGGTTAAACTGAACTGAAATCTTTGCACCTGATCCATCATTATCTATACGTTTTTAGTCTCTCACAGGACAAGTGTGTTTGATAACAGAGTATACTGATCGTTTCAAATCTGAAACATTATCGATTATTTTCTGTTCATTACGATAGTGGGTTGGCAACCAATTGGTCTCTTTTTGTGCATCATGCAGATGCGCCAGTCCACTTGCTTCGGGTTTACAGGGTTACGTAGTAGTAGTAGTAGTAGTAGTAGTCCCGGGGCACACACTTGTGTTTCATTCGATTTCTCTGAGGGTTTAGCGCATGCTGGGCATGTGTTTCGCACTGTTATTAGACCCATGGAGCCTCAAGGTGCCTCGAGGTGCATGCATAATGCATAAACTCTTTCACTCTATCAAGGAACTTACCAGATGTTCGAACGACGAGAAATTGATTATTGGAAGTTACTATGAATTACAATTTCGGGAGAGGAAATACAGAGTTTGCTCGAATTCGCGTCACCTATCCGGATTGACCTGGAACCGAATGAAATCCGGCTGTAAATATGTGTCTGGGTTTTGTGGTGATTACGTATATTTTGTTGCCTGGGAACGATAAGCTGCTAAAGAGCTGATACGTTTGACCAATTCGATTACCATACTTAACGGTACATGGAAAAGAGTATCATAGAAGTCACTCCATATATGGTTTACCTACACAAAACAGGTCGGTTTTTCTGTGAATTCAATATGATATGATAACAGATGATAACAGATCCTTGGGTACTTCGAAAAACCTGTAAAAAGGAATATTCCTGATGTAACTGGAATGCACACAGATGGGAGCCGCCCCAATTCTTTACATCTCAAGCTCTAATAGCGCAGGTGCGAGGCTCACACTGACAACAGTGATATTTCCGGTTTTTGAATCGCCCACTTACCGTTTGCATACAGAATCAGACAATCAGCTATTTTCCCTACCAAGATCTATCGCATGAACCCTAAAGCTGAATTGTTTGTTCAAAGTATTTTTGTTTCGAAGATAAAAGGAATGCAATAGTCCCACATTTGAATAACAAGAGACCAATGCTGTCGACATGGTCTCTTAGTTCAATAAAAAAAAAAATCAAAGACGTAGAACTCGTGGATGCATGAGTACGCAGATTGCTGATCTGCTCACGATTCAAACATAATAATATGGAATATGGTCTGTCTTCGTCTGTCGAAAGGGCATGATTTGAACGAATAATAGGCTCAAACTGACATGAACTTAGTCGTGCGTTTGTGAAATATCGAACTGGTCACCGCACCTCACCACCCCACACCCCTTTTGTACATTTACGAGCGACGTATATGGTTGCAATAACGGAACAGGTGAGAATGTTTTACGCCTGAGAAGTCAGATGTTTCCTAGGCTACTGAGGACGTCTCCAGCTTGTCAGTCCAAGCTCCCTAGTTTTCTGTACACAGAGAAATTCACTCTGAACTGAAAAAAAACATTAAACAGAAATCTGTCCCAGCTACTTTCATAGAACTATCCAATCAGTCGACACCACACTTGCTATCTGTGGACAAGTAGGAAGATAAGGCCGTGGTGAGTTTCTGCTATTTATTTCTAAGTCCGCGAATTTCATCAATCGCATTTGGTCGCACGCTAGTAAGGCCATCGATAGGTTGGAATATAATCCTGATTATAAACCGATTGTATACCTACGCATTGATGGTTGCGTATATCAGATAAATGTGTTTAAGTGTGTGTGTGTGCGTGTGTGTGTGTGTGTATGTGTGTGTGTGTGAAAACGGTCACAGCCCTCTTGTTTTGTCATATTGTGCTAGAGCAGCGCGTGACGGTGAAACTAGATGACGGAGGTAGATGAGTTTGTGAACGATATATACTATTTGACCGGTCGATCAATCTGACCGATTGTTCCGTTAAGGGCTGTTAAAGACAAGTACCGAACTTGCGGTACATGTGCTTAGCAGTTCTCCTAACGAATGCATCAGCGGGTAACATGTGGTTTTGTATGAAGAAAAGACTTTAGGCATGGAAAATCCCTTACGCTAACGTAATGGGGGGGGGGGGGATCCCGGGACATTATCCGCGAATTTGGTTTCACATTTTAACGACGAGCGCCGTCTATTGCCCTGAGACAATGAGATCAGTAGATTACTAAACTCGGGTTTATGTGGTGATCCTAGCCTACGGGATAACGCCAACCACGGAGTGACATGTTACAGTTTCTGGACAATTGTGGTGAGTCAAACTTCTCAAATGATGCCAGCCAAACGCCTAGGCATTTCAGTTTCTGGACAACAAACTACCAGCTGATCATGCCGACTGATGAAAAGTCGTGCGGTCCAAACAAAAGCTGTATGAAGTCAAGATTACAAGAACGCGATTGGCGGATATCTGGATAACCGGTAAACTTCCTTTGAACATATTATTTAATTCCCGTGATTACATTCAATAAACGAACTACCGCTTCTGTGATCTTTTCATTGCGTCTCGGTGACGGGCGATACCAGCGTGTAATTGCTAGTGCGATTCAGCATTGTAGTCTCTTCCGTGATTTTAGATTCGTGATTCGTGATTTATGATTAGTTCAATCACTACAGGTTACCAGTCCATGGACTTATAAACGAAAGATTGTATGTAGTCGGATTTTAACGGATGTATTGCAACACAACTGCGAAGCAAGTGCGTACTTCGGCAGTATCACACAGTTCTTTCTAGACTGTCCCGAGAGGACTTGCGTCTGTGGCCCGAAGGCAACCAAGATGAATTATTTTTCTCTTTTCTCGGTGTCTGAGACAATAGTGCCCTACAAATCCATCATTCGAGCTGGTGAATATGCACTACAGAGGAGATATAATTGGAGCAAAGGTCAAGTTTCCCGTTGGTATGACCGACTGACTGAGCCCCGGATCATGCGTGAAAAATTAATGTGAAGGTGACTTAAAACCAGTCTTAGTATAGATGTTACGGTATCAAACAGCGGCTTGTATTCAATGTGGTAGACAATCAACAGGAGCAGATAACTAAAGCAGGCGTCACGCACAAACAGGACCATTGATTTACGGCGAGAAAATCGATACCTGTGGTGGTGGGGATGGGAGAGGGGCTTATCACAGCCGATGTATACAGTGAAAGAGTGAGGGCTAAAACGTACGCTGAGTCTAGTACGAGTGTTGTGAGATACTACTCACTTGTGAGTAGTCGGTAACTTTCGGTGATTAAAAATAGAACAAGACCATCAAGGACCAAGTAATATATTTGGGAAGAATAAACACTGCCTGCTCTACCCATTACTCTATGTGTCGCGATGTGTTGCGAGGGCATGTTTCTGATAAGGTTTTTGTGTTATGCATGCAAAATTAGTGACCTTCAATCAGTATTCTACAATAAGCAACTCTCGTGGTCCAGCACCGCCTTTTCGGAACGTAGCACTAGGATATGTGAACGAAGGGACGTGAACATCAATAAAAATCCATAGGAGTAATGCAAAGCTATATAATACTAATAGCCCTAACTGACCGGAGCCAACTGTGCATTCAGTGCGCAGTTTTATGCGAAAAAGATAAAGGTGTATAATTTAGAATAATGTCCATCTAGAGTTCTAATATTGAATTCAATCATATCTTTGTTTCCTTTAGCAGGATTTCATTGAATGCAGTTGGTTTTTCCAAAAGTCAATTACGCAATCGTTTAACAAATATAAAATTAATGAAAGATTGATAAATATTCCCCACGTACGCACGGGTTTGAATGGTCAGTATTATTATTATTATTAATCAATATTATTATTACCGTTTGATTGCTTTTGTAGGCTGGTCCATTTCAGCAAGGATACCGATTCTGAGGATTCCTGAAGCCGAAAAGCATTCGTTTTTCTCCGAAACCTGGATGCTTGTGCACAGTCACCTGACTACGTCAATTCCGGTTAGGATTTGTGATTAGACTCTGTGCTCATTCGTCTATCAGTCGGTCCCAGTTGTTTGTGTCGTACCTGGGTTCTTGTACAGTTTGATGTACTTGAACAAAGAGTTTATATTAAATTGCAACCTGATCTTTTTGTGGGTGATCAGGGGGGAGGAATGCGCCCCGATGTTGCATATTTCATTTAACTGGAAACTAAAATAAGTCATGTTGTCTGTAGAGTCAAAAGGGATCGAGAATACGATGCTATGTATTGACATGCGATCTGCGAACTGCGATTAGTCACTAGTCGACAGACTGGTGTCAGCCAGTTTTCTGCTTGTTCCCGTCCTTCTATATATGTGGTCTTCTCCACCGACTGTTTCCGTTCCTTGTTCGCACTGCGTTAGACTCGGTTCGTCGTCAAACTGGTGCGAGGCGGTGAGGGTGGGACGGGAGAAGATTGTCCTTCCGTCCTGATTGCGGTTTCGGTCCGTTCTCAAGTCACGGCGTGACCGTTTTTATTGCGTCACTTGATCCCTGAGTTGCACTGACGTGTACACGTGATTCAGTTCTGTGTCTGTTTATTGATTTGATTGAAGAGTGCCAAGAACACACAACATTGTCACTAATACATTCGATAGCATCATTTTCACAATGGAGACTGTGAAGGATAAACAACTGGCATTTTTGAACATCCTGGTCATCTAAACGCCATTAGGAAAACTGGAGACGGCGATCTACTGCAAAGCAACACACATGGACCAAATTGTAAACTTCTAAAGTAATCATCCACGCAGCCATAAAAGATGCTGTGTTAGAACCTTGTTCGGAAGAATCCAAACACACTGCAGCACCGACATACTCAAGAATAAAGAAGAAATATATCTCCTCAGAGTATTTGCTCGCAAAGGTTACACCTGCAACTTTATCAAAAGAACTTTGACTCAAAGAAAGAAAGAAAGAAACAGCAGATGGAAAATGGGGAACAAGAACGTCCCTGCCGTAAATTAAGGACGTTTCCGAACTGCCAACAAGACTGTTTAGATGATATGAAATTCAAGTCGCCCACAAACCGACCGCCTGTGTAAGGAGATATCTGTCAAAACCCAAGGAGAGAACAATGAAGAAAGAACAGTGTTATCTATAAAATAAACTTCAAGAACTATCCAAAACACTATAGCGGACAAACTGGAAGAAAACTGTCCACAAGGATCCGTGAACACCATAAGGCAGTCAAGACACGTGACACTCTCGTTGATTTCCCTCCACGAAGATCAAGAAGGACATCAGTTTGACTTTGAATCAGTGCGAATTATCGACCAAGCCCGGTTAAAACACACCAGAGAATTCCTCGAGGCTAGGCACTCTTCAATCAGATCAATAAACAGGCCTATCCAACTGTATCACGTATGCACGCCAATGCAACTGAAGGATCGTTTTTATTCTTTTTTCTATTTCTTTTACTTCCGTTTATTGAATACAAAATGGTCCAATTTTCAGGAAGGGGTAAGTGGCCAATCAAACGGGGCTGCCATTCAACACACACACACACAATGGGGAAAGTCAGGCGATGGTGGTGGTGGTGGTGGGACTCGAACACATATCCCCCCGGGGGTGATAATTTGGCGGCGTTACCACCGGGCCACCAGTACCCAAATGACCTGAGAACGGACCGAAGCCACAATCAGGGTGGAAGGACAACCCCTTCCCTTTCGCTCTCACTCCATGGGAGTAGATTCACGGCCAACCGAGTCGAACGAACACAGTGAGAACAAGGGACAAAAACGGTCGGCGGAGAAGATCACCTATATAAACGAACGGGTCAAGCACAACACTGCCATTTCACAAGCTCATTGATGATGTCACCTCGGCTGGTGTGATGAAACGTTTGCAAACAAATTGTCAAGCTCGGCGAACAAGCTAGATGGTATAAGTCCAGATCCTCCGTAATACGATGTGTGAAGCAGAAACAACTACAAACCCGTCATAAAAGGATTGCACGCCAGAAAAATGTTTTGAAGAAGTTGAGTGCAGGTTGCTATGTATAGCCTCAAACTTGATGAGTCATGCATCAAAGGTAAAAACAAACAGTGCTTGCGTTGTATGTTTCAGTAAAAACGTTTCAATGGACTTTTGAATCCGCTTGCCCGTTCGCCCACCCCCCACCCCTCTAGATAAGACTCGGGATCTAAAAACGGTATAGGTAGAAAAATATTGTGTACAGAAACTTGGAATGGCAAACGGAAACGTGATTAGGACCGATGAGACGCGTGGAACTCTCATTACCGCAATCCGGGGAAATCAATGTCCAAATGCGAATCAGTAAGCACAGCGACAATGGAAACTCCGTGATGTTGTGGAGATACCACAGAGTCATCTACATTCTCAGAAATGGTGATTAATAAGCATGTGGAAGCATAGATAATCCAATAACTTTTTGAGGGTTACAACACGTTTTCTCGCGGAGTTTAAGTCTAGATACCAATTCAAGATATTTAGGGACGCCGTACAGTTTCTGCAACACAGAATAGTAAAAGTAAAATACCATGCATATGCATTCATAAACAGATATGTAGGTAACTTCCTCTACAGGAGAAAATGGACAATAAAAAGATTTGATTGATTCGATCAAAAACTATGATACTCCAAACGGAGCCACATGCGTAACCTGGCTACTTGGTTCAGTAACCAGGAAAGGAACAAAATCTATTCACCACAGATTTTGATTTGAGTAGTATCAGCGAGATTTGAATCGCTTGACGACTAAGATATGCAAAAGTAAAACTGAATAGGTCTGCTTAAATAGATATAAGTGGAATGTTTTCCAAAAGATTAAAGAAGTACGGGAACGAATAAAGGGTTTAATTTCTTAACACGAAAAATAAATGAAAAATAGAAAGAATGCTAATGTGTTTTCTCTGGAGCGATTCACAGTTCGCTCGGTGATTGCAACTCGTAAGCACGTTTCCTCTACACGTGTGTGTGTCACTTTGCAATCATAGAATGAACCAATAGCTCCCAGTTCGTGTTTTATCTAATGGTTGTACGGCCGTTCGGTAAGAATGCAGTACAACTAAATTGGTATCTGTCATTCTAGTGAATGATGAATGGATCAATCGAGGATAATCGGAGGTTAGAGTCAAAACAATTTAGACTGAAATATCGAGTAAACGATGAGGAAAACAAAAAAAATTGGTCTATTTGTTTGCTGCTGGTCGATTTATTTCGTCCGGGAACGAATTTCGCGTCTCTAGTGTTTAATAAAACCATAGATTACCGATGGAAACACAGACGTCTGTGTTCAGATACCGTGAGAATTGAGTTCAGTCAAAGCCAACCGAAGTAGCTACTCCACTACTACTCATATGCTCTANTATATATATATATATATATATATATATATATATATATATATATATATATCACAAAACAATCATACGAAAACAGCGATGCTTTTGCTCTGAGAATGAAGTTTTCTTTGAGTCACATAACGAAAGTCGTCATCAATTAATGGCGCATCTGACGGTCTCTTAGATCTCGCCGGATTGGTTCGCGTGGGAGGGTCAAAACACATAACAATAAGTCCAATCGCCCTTAGCTAGCCATGCAGGACATGCTCGCGACCTTGACAAGCGGACTTTGATTGGCTAACAGGACGAGAGTAGGCTGTATGTTGTTCCAATGTGGATTGGTCCGAAAATCCAGTCAATGTGTGCCCACGCTGCCCTCTGATTGGTGTATTTACAGCCCGGCAAGAGGCGTACAAGCTGTGCATCTGTGATACAAAAACGTAGAGCAGCACGAGGCTGCCATTTCTGTGATTAGTTGGCTGATTATCCAGTCGGAAAGCATATATTGTTTCAATTTTGTGCATTGTGCTTCTTGTCAACTTTTAAATTTGTGGTGATACAATTGTGAATTCATTGTTGTCAACATGGGTGCGAAATTATCGCGGATGTTTAACCGT
>UZAN01046536.1:0-11032 GCA_900618425.1 Echinostoma caproni
AAAGCAATCGATCATGTAATGAAACAAGAATGTTCACTTTATACACAATTACCACAGTAAGTTGTATTTATGGGTTGAAATAAGGGAGACAGTGAAGGACTGGATAAGGTACTAAGAAGAACGAGGGTAGATAATTGAGGAGGTAATAATATTTCTCCGAGGAGTATTTATCGCAGAATCCGTCTCCCAAAAGCTTTCGCAAGCTCTCCCACTCACCCAAATGACGGTTAGCCATCATCTTGCTCTGACACTTCGGATCAGTCTGATTTCCGCAGTGCATGTATAAGNCAAAAGTAGACTACCAAACATGTTGCACTAGCCTCCTGTGGTAAGAACCATAATCGTCTTATCTGTCAAAGGTTGACATGCTCTGCTTAACGCTCTAAATGCGACATACCTGGCAGTACCCAAAAGAGACCGCTGCCATTGTGGCGTTAGTGGATCTGTAACTGCACGACAGCACTCAGATTAGCTGAGATTCAGCACGGAATATCCTTATTGCAGCCCCCAGGACCCAAGCTAAACTAAATATGGAGCGGTGGTGGCCTTCTGCTTCCTGTTTACCAGCCTCAACCACAATCCGGCAACGTATTAAATGGTTCGCAGTGTAGTGACGATGATTGTACGAAGAAAAATAGCAATCCACGAGTACGTTTCCGTTCACACTCTCTTCACAATCAACTCTGACTCTCACTGTCATTACTTTCCGTCTTACTTCACTTCTTGTGTTTTACTGAGCACGGTTTTCCACTCAGGTGTATATATGAACTGGGTCCTGTTGAAACTCACGCAACGCGTGCGACACGCTTTCGCCTTGCTACTGCATTTATTTTCTTGCATTGTTTAGTCGTCACAAAGGCGCGTATTCAGTGCTTTCTAGTACCAAGATACGCCAATAAACGTTTACGATCACCATGAGTGTTTTTGTCTACCCAGGGAAACGACACACTAGGAGGTCTCACGCTTTATTCGAGATCCGTAAGAAGACTTATCGGCAGGCCGTCAACGTCGATTAACTTTAAGTGTACGTGAAAGTTAAATGTACATTTGTATATCCAACAAATAAAAAAGAGCTTTTTATCACTTTTTTCAAAAACACATCGGTATCTATATCAATACCTGCATCCCGACCATAACCCTAGTAGTTGAAGGATGGCTTCTTCCAGCGGTGTCGACACTCGGGCTGTTTATCTGATGTTGAAGCATCTCCAGGATAGGTCACTATTTCACAAATCTACCAGCATATGTTCGTCAGTATGTTGACACAATCATACTCCAGCTGCAAGGGTATTCAACCTCCAACTAATGCTCACGCATGAAAAATGGAACAAACAACGTTGGAACCATAGACATATTCACTTTCTTTGTTTACTACAATAATGGTGGTGGATTAGATTCTTCTGTGCGTTATTCTCAAGACAGTCCAATAAGTAAGTGGACCGAAATAAGATAACCGGCCCGAATGTTTATGCGCACAGGATAACTAGAGATAACCGTCAGTACGCGGTGCATAGGCACCACATGCAACCCGGCCAATTAGTTTCTGATTCACCGAGTTTCGACAAGAATAAGGCAAAGGACCAAACGTCACTCGATCAACGCCTAAAGGCCCTAGGAATAAACCGACCAGCTCGTCAACACACAAATGACAATCAACGATTGCATCAGTGATAGCTTATTGGTAAAACCATTCTCAAGTCGACGAAAGTATCGCTGTCTTTCACGCCACTTTCGAGATTGGCTTTTAACCAGTTCACGACACTTGCATCTTGGGGCTCGGATGACTACTCACTAACCCAAAGAAGTATCGGCATTTTCAATTTAACTGGTTCCAACCTCAATGTTTTGTATTGCCATCAGAGACGAAAACGTAGAAGCAGCGTTGGAATGCTCAAGGTCACAACTCCAACGGATGTGAAACATGAGTGGCGTTCACTCAGACAAAGTCACAAATCCATTCAACCATTAACAACACGCTCAAGACCTTCGGGATATTCCCCAGCACTTTCCTCATGATGTAAACTGAAATACGAACCCAACAGCGCTAAGGACTTCCTCAATAGCAATCAGGTCTCCGCATGTTTATTTTCATTTTCTTCTGCAACCCACTTGGTTTACCGTGCATATACCGAAAACAAAAAGAATGGTGCCAGAATTCCTCGCTTTTATTAGAGATGAACGGCAAAAACCATGCAAGCATCAACATCAATATACACATATAGGACCTAAACAAAAGTTTAGTTTAGTAATTAGGATGGCAGAAAAAAGATACAGCCGTCGCTAAATGGACCCCATGCGGTGAACAACGAACGTTATGTTACAAAACAAGACACTAACAAAATACAAAAATACAAAGTGTTCGTCTGGCGATATATACAACGCATCAGAAAAATGCACGAATTGAAAAACTGGCGTCCACTTGGGAAAATCAAGAAACCTCATTTTGACTAGATTTCTGCTGATGGCGTTTAGTCCAGGCTATTTTATTTTTGACCTCCTGTCGCGCGTCCTTTGCAGCTTCTTTTCTAGCAAGGGATTCCAGGAGATCATTGAGCTCATCTTCCTCACTGCGGATGTGTACCACCGTCGGATTATTAGAATTGAGTCGATCATTTTGACTGATGGAAGCGTGATGTGTAATGGGAGTGAACCGCATTTTTGTCGGCGATGGAGCAGCTATTTCACATGGCTGATCTAAAAAGTCGGACGACACAGTTCGCTTTCTGGGGTTTATCTTACTGGGCGATTTTGCATGACTGATCACCTCGGCAGTGCTCTCCACGATTTGTGCTGATGGCGGAGGTAACGCGTCCAGGTTGGCAAACAGTTTTGCTTTTATACCATCGAACAGCCGCCCGTCTTTCCCACGCCGAATACAAGATAGGACATCATCAATGGTATCATTTAGGCGGTCTGTGAATAGTGAGTGACTGGAATCTGAAAGATGAGTATGCGGTAACGTTGCGGATGCTTTAGCAATAATAGGATTTGGACTTCTGCCCTTGGATTTCGCTATAAAGGGAAAGAGAGAAATAAGGCAGAATTATCACCGTATAAAGAAATGCGGTGAAGTGAATTTCACTCACCACTACCAAGCACATAATTTGTGAAAAGTAAACACCAAAATGTAACCACAAAAAGATAAGACCCGCTTGAAGGATAGATAGGCATGTACCCAGTAAAACACCCCAATCAGGTTAGAAGAATGCGATCAATGGTCGGTAGTATGTGAAGCGATTGAACGCAAGATAAGAATATGATTATATTGTGTCCAACTTAATCAAAGATTGATCGACCCAATTTTCAGGCGCGGGCATATTCCTGCCAGGATTGCTCGATAGTACATGACGTATTTTCTTGAGATTCCTGGGTACGCGTTTCACCTGCATTCTCTGATTAATTCAGCCGTACCAACTGAACCGAACTGAGTGGGTTTACATTTTTGCTTGCTTACCGGCCTATATACAAATAAGGAAGCGCGTACTTCACCGCATGATCATATAATTGACTGTAACACAACAGATAGGTACAACTACAGTCTGATAGGAATCTCTCATCTTGTACTTAGGATGCCATCCATCTTTTATTCTAGTTTTTTATGTCGAAAGCTATAGTGTGATTGTGGATTCAGAAAACTAAGAATAAACTATACACACATTCAACTCCCTCTTGTAATATAAGGTAAAACTTACTCCCAGTTTTGTAGATACACACAAACTAAAATGTAAACATCAGCAATGAAATGAAAAGATCCGCTTCGGAAGAACCTGATCGGGTTTCGTTCTATTTCTCATTACATGGGGCATTTTGTAACTTTTTTTATAGCTCTTAAGGCTTGCTACGTCAAAAATTTAAGTGTGATATTTGATGAGAAACATTTTAAAATGTCATTGCAAAACACATTTCAGTCACTCAAACACTTCAGCCTCAATTTTCCCAGTGTCGTGTGACAGTTCTGATTGTTGATTATCCAGTTAATCGATTAGCAAGGAAGCAGTAAAGATAATTGCATTACCAGGAGTTGGGCACACTCAATAGATGGATTCTCACCGGTACGAATCTAATTCTCAGTTTCACCACTGCAAACACAACCAGCAGTTGAAAATGATTTTCCCTGGGTCTCATCGAAAGGCGTCAAGAAAACGCAAAAACTCAGCAGAAACCTAGGGTGTCAAGACGCCGTGTGTCGGGTCAGAAATCATTAGGTCATCAGAATTATGAGTATTTTTGAAAGATGAACAGTGCTGATTGAAGTTACCATGTGAGGTGGGTTTTCAAGTACTGATGGGATCACTTGCATCCGACGAGAATCAGTTAGTTCGGTTATTTGTCTATCACTCTTTGCAGACGGTGCGGTATTGACCCTTTTTGCCGCAAAGACAACAATGGCGTTTCTAGTAGAATACTTGCAACGTGGATGTAGGATGTAACCAAAAAAGAAGTTGGCTTTGCAGCAGTCCGAGTGATTTGCTCCGCTGTAACTCATGGTTCACGAACTTCCTGAGGCGAAGACAGTGGCACATAAGTAACGCCAAATATAGGGAAATGGACCGATATGTGGACAGGACTAGATTGCTTCTGTTTCAGCAACTTCACCAAATCAATCGTTGTCCTCAGTTATTGCGTTTTGAGCCCTAGCAACATATCTAATAGAGACTGACGCTAATCCACCGTTAAAGGAATCGCACGAAGCTGCATCTCGATGTCGTTCAGTAGTGTTAGCTGGATAGCTACGATTTAAGACGAGTGACCGAAATCTACGTTAAAAAAAGATCTATAGATTTATAGATTTTTTGTTTACATGCTATTACCAGGCAAAAGCATTGTTCTTCCGGTTAATCGAACGCAGACTTGCAGATTAAGTCGGCGGTTTCACAACCAAGACCATATTTCTCATTGCACAAAATTAACGAAGATGGCTAACTGATAGGTGTTGAATTGATTATAGGAAATTAGTGAAAATACAGTGCCAATAAGATTCGACACCTTCTGGAGAGTTTGGGTCGGAGCCAAAGCATTCCTGGAGGAGAAGCAATTCCACGGGGAATGCGAAGAATTAATTGTGATAAGGCTTCAAGTGATGAGCCTGCAAGAGTAGTGAACGAGGTGAGACCCGTTTGCACGGCTTCATTCAACTCATTACCGAGTTACGGGTCGCTAAACAGAAACGATTGGTCGAAATGGCAACGGAGTGTAGTGTGCGACCGAAAACGACAAAACTGATATCACCACATTACGTAATGTACCATAAATAAACTACGCGTAATTCGTTTGTCCTCGTCAGTTGTTTATTATGGTATGCAGCCTTTTAGATGTCGAGTCCAGCTATACACACTACCATAAGCAAAAGGATATTGCAGAAAGCTCTCCTTGTTGATGTGATTTTATCAGAATATGAACGCAAGAGTAGGTTGGCTTTATTCGAGCTAGGTGCATTTAGGATGTCCCTTCGGAGTAGATCCGTGTTGCTCAGAAAACGGGTAACTGCTGCTGATTCCATGTTTTGACCATACCCTGAATGCTCTGCATTCTTATAGTGTAATAATTTGTGGCCCGACACGCCGTATCATGGCACCCTAGATCTTCGCTGAGTCTTTGCGTTTTCTTGATGCGCGTCGGTTAGCCTCAAACAACAGCGTGCACAGTGGAACACTTTGAATATTGTGAGCAGGCATTGGCCCCGTATTGCAGAAAGAATTAAATGTGCTAGGAGAAGATACAACGGTGTTCCAACATTTCGAGAACGGAAGCGGGTGATCCATAGTTTTTCAATTATAATATCCGGGTTTCTAGAAAAACCCTAGTTAAATCTTCTGCTAGATCATTTGTGACTAAAACGCGTTTAGGAGATACACATCTTATATTGGTGAAATTAATCTCGGGGTACAAAAACATGTATATTATAGGAGACAAATTGTAATTCGTGTTCGACGTATGCACGTGCATCTATGCGCTGACCACAACAATTGGTAACGGGGACAAGTATTTCCTGTCCCGGAACCAATGGCTACGATGTAGACAGAGCTTATTCAAAAATAGCGGATGCTTGACCTATATTCACTTAGAATGGTGAGACATCTGATTTCACGAACGGCCTCGTTGATTCAGAAAGTAGTATAACAGACTATTTTAAAGTTGGAATGATGAACACGGAATTTAAATGTGGTACTAACATGACAACTTTTCCATGAGACATGGATTGTAATGCTGACTGCTTGTGAATGTCAGTTATCCCGAGACGATGTACATAGTTGAATTATGTGCATAATCAGTGCCATTGTGCCACCGTTCTCGTACAGTGGAAACAACACAAATCCAGTGGTTCCATAGCTCAGTTAACTTTCGCGGCGAAGAAACACCTACGGACTCTACTATTTGTCCACAGTAGTAAATTAGAGACAGGCTGAGCATTTTATACGCACAGAGCATGGAAATGTAGAAAGGAGCCGGTCGAATTTAAATGAAAATACGGCGCGGGAGAAAATAACAGAATGCCCTTAATAAACATGACCGTTCTAGACATCCATTTGGTGGATAAGGGATACTGAGCGTCTTAGATTGAAAGCCATAAATGACACGGTTTGTATTCTGGTTTCGTGGTGGAACAGAACGCATCACGGCGCGCGAAGTGTATTGAGGTAATAATTGAAGAGGGGGAATCAAGGGTGGTCAAAAAAAGACCTGGCATCTAACCAGGAGACCCGGTCATATAGGTCACGTTAGACCCCCTGACTGGGGACCTTGGGATCACTATAATCAATGGTTAGAGACACTGAGTGAAATCGCTGAGCGTTGTAAACACTGGCGCCCGTGCATCCTCTCAGTTGCTTTGACAACATAGTCTATCGAAATTTTTCATTTTTTTTCGATTTAACTTTCTATCTGGCTCCTACTGCTTCATCCAAACGGGCAATCAAAAATCAACAAAAACCGGCAGACGAAAATGCACGGTAAATGGATGTACAAACAGAAACTGAACTGCATTCGTCAACTTCAAAACACCTTCAATGATTCAAAAAGGTCGAAATTGCAGGCAACGAAACCAACAAGGGATTCGCGTATTCGCGTCAGCCGGGTTTGCTTTCACTTCGCCTCTCTGATGCACGTTTTATGAGAATTGTATGATTTATCTACCATGATGTGTATGTTATGCAAGTGTCGCCGCATGCGGTATGGCACAGGAATTGAACTCACCTGAGGAGACAGAAGGCTTCTTATCCTCGGGTGACGATAACTTGATAGGCGGTGTGGAATGTCCATTAGTGAAACTTTTACGGACCGTGGTAGCACGAGAAGAACGCCGATTGGGAGTAGCAGAATCCGCCAAAGAAGCCACAGTGGAAGTGAGTTGATCCAAACGATCAGAAATAGATTTTAATGTAGGTTCCTCTGGAAATGTAATGGTAGAAAAGGTGCGAATAAGGGGGACCCTGTGTGGAATAAAAACCTCACAAACGATGTGCACAGGGACGAACACTTTCACTGCCATAGTAACGGCAATCAGTAATCGCAAGATGGAGAGCATAATGAAGTTGCCGTTTTTCTTTTACACAGCGGGAATTTCACATCCGATATACCTCCAGACGATCAAATGATTTGTACTTGCCCGTATAAAAGTTACCCTGGATCTAACCGACACCGTTATTTGGCTCCAACTACTTTTAAAGAATGAAACAGTGTCACCGAATACGGAAAACACATAACTGAACATCTGCCACCGATCTCGGTTGTTAAGCGGTCTTCCATTTTCGACTATTAGGATTCTAGTAACTGACCTATCCTCGTGTGTGAATGCAATTTCTCTATACAACTTCATGCGTATTGGAAGGTGACCTGGTGAAAATGAAAACCTTATGTCAAATTTATGAACAAAACTGAGCATTAGTTTCACTTTGTACAACCATTAACCATGCACTCTCGTGTGTCAAATTTGGTTGCATATTTGGATGAAGCAGTAGGAGACAGACAGAAAGGATGGAAAGTTTTAGTAGACTTAGGTTGTAAAGAAATTGAGATGCATCAACGCCACTGTTTACGACACTCAGCCATATCACTCAGTGTCACTAACCTTTGATACCCTCGAACCAGGTCTAAGCTTGACCAACCTTGGCATTTTTCATCTATTGCCTGCCTCGGTAAACATCGCGCACGATGACAACCTATTTGATGGCATGCATAAAACGTGCGCCAACCAACGTAATCTATGGAGCTGGACAACTTGTTCCAGTGAGCGGCCGCGTTTACTTAAGACTTTGCGCCTAACCTTGGCACTGCTGTTGTATAGACTGCTGCAGCATACACTCGACCCTTAACAGACAGCCAGATGTCACGACGGCCCCACAGATGTCTCAAGTTGGCAAACGCCAACCAAGCCTTTTGTATGCGGACTGACACTTCATCCGTGATGCGTCCACCGGGTGAGATGTAGCTGCCAAAATAAAACTTATCCACCTGCTCTATTACTTCCCCAGTTAGGGTGAGACTGGGCGCTGGATCAACCCAATCTTGTAGTAGCATTTTACACTGAAGGTGCAAAACGCATACCGAACATTGCTACATTGGCATTCAAACTCTCCAGGAAGCTTGCAATTTACCTGGATCTTAACTTAGTATTACAATATCGTCTGCATACTCCAGATTAGACAGTCCAACACCTGGGAAAAATTAGATGCCACTATCCTTGCACAAGGATAGGGCTGTTTCAAGAATTAAATCTATAACAAAGTTAAATGGAAAATGAGAGAGAGCAACCCTGACGAAGATCGCTTTCCGTGGTGAACTTGGGCGAAAGTGCCGAGTAGGCTTAGGTTATTAGTATCAGGAGGTCGCAAAAGTGAAATAAACCTATTGGGGACACCTTTCAGAGAGAGGCAGCGCCCGAGTATAGAGTGGTCGAATAAGTCGAAGGCCACTTCAGATTGAGTAAGATAGAAATGTTGGGTCTATGAAAGGAGTGTCTGTGTTCTAAAACTCGGTTAAGTGAGAAAATGTGGCCGATACAACCTCGACCAGGTCTAAAACCAACCTGATTCTCAAGCGTGCACCGTTCACGTGGGCAGATAATAGACGGAGTATGATCCCAGCAAGAAATTTAGAGTCAATGTTGATTAAACTAATTCCTCTGTGGTTTTTACTTGCCTTGGCCTGGGCAACCTGGCAGTATTCAGGCCACAAGCTAATCATGAAATGTTTATTTCTTTAATAAAGAGTATTGTATCACGATTTGATTAGCACACAGTCTAGAGTCAGACGAGTGAAATAATATATATAATGTGTTTGTGGTTTTCATGTGGATCTGCCATCTTCCTTGTGAATCGTTAAGATGATCGATCCACACCACTCAGTTGCAAGCTGTTCCCTCTCGCATTTTGAGCAAAGGAGTTTCGTCAACTCCAAAGCAAACGCTGAACCTCCATCCTTAAAGACAGATGAGGATAACCCATTTGGGTCGGAGGCCTTATGCCTTTTGAGATAACGGATTTCCCGGGTAACATTCATTTCACATGGAGGACTGGTATCAAATGGGAGTACTTGCCCGGTCTAGGTGGGGAGAGAGGTGAGAAGTCCGGATGTCGATGGGGGCCAGGTGAACTAAGCCTCGAAATGTTTAACCCATCGATTAAGATGGCGTTGCTGTTGGTGAATCGGATTCCTTAACTACCTTAGGCCTATGTTCCTAAAGCCCGCATTCTTAATTAGAAGGAAAAGAGTGTAGCTTTCTCTATCTCTTTACACTTTTCTATCGGCCACTTCTCGTTGTCGTTCCTCATACTTTTGATCAGCCGGCGTCTAAAGGAGTTGCGCGCTGTGTTACGTGGCATCAGGAGGAAGGGTTCTGTAAGCGCCCGGAATGGTAGCCGAGGTTGACGAGATCCGTCATTTGTGCTCTGAGCCTGCGCCACAGTCGGTCGTTGTTTTTATGGATTTTTGCATTGCTTCCGATGTTCATCGAGATCCTCGGTTAGTGGTTGAACTGATAGGCGATCGGAGAGCTCCACTTTGAAGGCCAATTTGCAACTACCGCTGACATTATATCGTGCGTACCCGTTTCAGGTGGCGCTTTTGCTGATGTTTGCCAGGCGTAAGGAGAATTTTGCTCGTTACAAAGCGTGGTCCGTTTGTACAAGTATTGACTCGTGAGAGTGAGTCTTGAATTAACCCCCTCCAGCAGTACTGATGAAGGTGTGATCGATTTGTGTCTATCACTGTGAACAGGATGGGATTCTCCAAGTAGGACGGTGTAGTTTTTTTGTGTAAAAAGTTCGTGCTTGACAGGAAATATCCGTGGTCCACGCGAACTAGAAGTAGACCATCCCCGTTGTTTGTCCGGTTGGCTGGGATTGCATGTAGACCACCAAGACGCCTTTCTGATCTATCTAAGGATCACACCTGAGCGTTGAAGTCTCCGGCGAATACATCGATGTCCGCGTATTAATACGGACATAAAAAAATGCAGTGATTGTGACTCGTCACTTTGAAATGTCGATGAGGCAGCTGACTGACCATACAATTAGGGCTAGTTTAAGGTGCAAANCAAAATTACACAAACTTATCTCTGCTAGTGGAATTATTGTTTCTCTTTTCATTGGTAATTGACTCATCATAAGTGAGGGAAAAATTCAGGTCGGCATAAGTGAGCAACTTTCTCGGGCTTCCAACAATCCTCCTCTGAATTAAACCTCCCCAATTTCCAAGTTGTCTATCCAGGTGAAACGCTTTCATCTCGCAATTCCTACTTCGCGTCAAAAACGAATAACGCTGACAGAAATAACTGAATGCTATCACATAAATATATATCAAGGAGAATTATTACCAAGTTGGAGTACTGGTGAACGAGAGACCCGAGCGATAAGAAAACCCTGTTCCTGTGAACAGCCACAAATAAATTTTCGGCAATGGGCACGTAAACGAAAGACCAAAGGATATTCCAAAATTTATTCCGTCATTCCGGATGGCTAGATTTGGTGCCTTGCAACAAATAGATGTTTTCATTGCACTGTCGCTCACGAAGGGGCCTCCAGAAGCCATAGCA
>UZAN01046537.1:0-28883 GCA_900618425.1 Echinostoma caproni
AGGGTTTCAAGTCCCAGCCCGAAGAATAGCGGTGTTTGTGTCTTGGAGTAGTTCTTTGGCCTTTTGAATGTAGTCAATTTTGTCCATGACCGCAGTAATTCGTCCTTTATCTGCTGGGAGAATGACGATACTTTTGTCCATCTGCAGTGTTTTGAGTGCTTCGTCCTCGCGAATTGATAGCATGTTTGGTTTCCCCTTTTGCATCAGAGCTGGGACGATCGTTTGTCGGATGGTTTGTTTCGCATCTTCAGGTTTCGTGGATGATTTGAGAGTTTGTTCCAGTTCCTCCAAGTATTCCTTGTGCGTTGCATTTCTGACGCACAAGACACAAACACCAACCGCAGGATCGATATGGACCCCACCGCAAAACTAGAAAACAAAATCAACACTACATTAAAACGACTGGAGGAACTACACCAAATAACCATAGAGGAACACTGGAGAATGAGAGCAAAAAACTCCGTTATCCCACAATTCTACGGACAGCCGAAGATAAACAAGGAAGGAATTCCCTTGAGACCGATCGTCTCTCTTTCAGGAACAGCTACATACAAATTAGCAAACGAGCTATGGAAACGACTGAAGCCGCTCATCGCTGGACACGAGTATAGTGTCATCAACTCAAGGCAATTCCTGGACAAGCTCAAAACTGTCAACATTCAAGAAGACGAAATAATGGTCTCGTTCGACGTCACTGCCTTGTTCACTTCCATCGACTTGGACAGGTCACGGCGTGACCTGATAACGGACCGAAACCGCAATCAGGACGGATGAACAACCACCTCCCCTACTAACCTCACCCCCACGCACCAGTTTAACGGCGAACCCAATCGAACACAATGAGAACGAGGGACAACAATGGCTGGTAGGGAAGAACGCATACATAAATGAACGGACACAAGCGGAAGACTGCCACTTCACAAGCACTGATGATGTCACCTCGGCTAGTGATAAAACGTTTGCAAACAAATTGCCAAGCTCGGCGAACAGGCGAAATAGAATTCAGTTCACCCGAGCTACGAGAACCGATTTTCAACACTTTGTCAACAAAGCACTTTTGTGTCACCCGTGTCGGCGTCGTCCTTTTTCATTGAATTACATCCCGTAAAACAGCAACATCGAACGTTGCTACACAAACACTGCTCCAAGCACCTTGGCCATGCAAAGCGAGTGAAGATTAGAAGCAATACATACCTCTTCCGTTTTGAATAAAACAACTTCGAGCCGTTTTATCATCGCGCATTTCAATTGTGGGCACGCAATGTGGGATTCGGTAAATACTACCGTTTCAAATTGAAGCCCGAAAGCGTGCCGACGGGTCGGCTGGAACAGAGAGAGATGGAATAGTTACGTAGATGACAGAAGTAGTTGGGCTTGCCAGTTTTTATTTTCAGTATAGTTGACTTACCCCTCTATAGTGAGACCGTTGGGATGTCGGTGAACAAGACTCTCAAATGTACATTTCCTACACTCTCGTTAGTATAAACAGTGGACCCACATTGCAAGGAACCTTCACCACTTGATGTTGCAAAATAAAGAAGAATTGAGGGTCTTAGGAAAACAGAGAAAATATTTGAATGTGCATAATTTTCGGAGTCATAACAAACAGATAAGTGCATGAAAAAAGACCGTAGAATGAATTTCATTTCGGAACGTTACTTTCACGAGTATAATAGGAATCTTCTTTGAGCCACATAACGGACATGTGTGACCATGAGTTATCAAAATTGAAATAAATGATCGCGGACTCACTCAAATAACCGCATACTTATTCTATCAATGTATATGATCCCATGAGAACAAGAAATTGAAAACACATGGAAAGAGACTGCAGCAACAGGTCTTCGAAACACAATAGCGGCCGAAGATGGACACAGTGCAAATTAATGCTTCAAGAAAATTTTTTCCCTTATATGCTGTCCCCAAAATAATTCCCTATAACAGTCTGTCTACCAGGACCAGCCTCACTCTCGAAACAGTCGTCCTGACTACATAACTCGAAGCAATGCGTAAATGTGTTAGTTGCAGTATGAACAGCAACCAACCAAGGAACTAAAACGGATTTTTTTATTCTGTCCAATGAATCACAATTCCGCAAACTGCATGATATGCATTGTGACGTATTTGTTAAGCATGGATCACCGGAAACAAGCTTATTCGCCTCAGTTTTTCCCCCTACAATATGTGACAACGATGCATTTTGACAAAGGAAAACACATATTTGAATAGGAGAAGAGAAAACGTGATCTGAAAGCGGAGAAACCATGGCTGGAATCACCAGCATTATTAGTAATGTATTGGCTCCAGCCTAAATGATGTTTGAATCATACATTTTACAAACGAGAATAATATTTACATCCGTTGGACCAGTGTATATCATGCGAATCTGATTAGTGTCGAGTAATTAGAAGCATACTTTTAGTGGTGAGTAAACCTTGTGAGTGACCACCGTCAGAGGAAGGGAACAACCAAAAGATACGTTATGAAAGTTTATACATCTTATTCTGGGTTTTCTGACGCTATGTGCTCCGATGGTATGTTATCTGGCATCCACTGCAACCTAATGGGCTCCTCATCAGCCTACATTATGATTGCTGATTTCATGGGAAAATCAAAGGAGTTGAATTCATCCGGTTCCTGTTTTGTTGTCTGATGTTCACACACCTCGACACGCGCACGCAAAAATTCTTATGCACACGTAAGCCCGGAATCCACATTCTCGTCGAGTTCACTCCTAGCTTACTGACCACGCACCAGATGTGAACCATAATCTATACTGATCCAGGTCTCCATTTTCCTTAAACTCTTAAACTCGTATTTTCTCTATACTCGCGTGACTGTTTGGCTCTCCCACTCTATTCCTACCCTGGCACTAGCTGCCGCCTCGCTTAGTCCTCAGTTTGAACATATTTTGATGAACTATGCCCTTCATTGTACTTCCCACAAGAACAACTGAATGTTTGTCGTAGCTGTGTTTATGATTTGTATTTCAATGATGAGTTATTATTTGCGAAATAAACTCCAACATTGCTCACAGGAGAAAAACAACGCCAATGATGATATTAGAAAAAAGCAGGATTTTACTAAAGTAACAGAAATTAAAATGAAAACGTTTCTGCAAGCGGTTACCCAGAAGGATTGATTGGCATCCAAAGCAGATTAGGTCAAAAGAGCAAGTCAGCCTAAAATTCACTGAAAATGTTGTCTATCCCAAGCTAGCCACCACTGGTCACTTCATTCTAAACGAACTGTTTAAGATGTTGAGAATAGTACATTTTCAGTTGCTTAAATAAGACTAGTTTTTACAGTTGGGTAATGGATCTGGACATATATGAAGCTGGTCGGCTAGCTAAGTCTGTTACACAACCCTTGTACAAGTTCCTTTCCGGTTGCAGGAACACTTATGCAGACAAAGGAAAACATTCGCTAATCATAACCAAAACGGAGTGTATTTGTAAATCGTTGGTAGAAAAAGCCTGTAGCGTGGCCCACACACGATAATGCTCAGGGTAATTGAAATTCCACGGAATCTAGAGCAGAACACCTCATGACCACAGTAGCATGTTACTCCGGTCTGTGTGTACAAGTTAGGTCACCAGGATTTGCTGACTTGAAATGCTATATATATGTGCAAGATTGTTTTACTTCAATAATTGAGGAGATTGGACAAAAAGTTAGTGTTGCACCGTTTGTCTTCTTTCGGTCCTGATATATCTTGATATATATACATATATATATATATATGTAATAATGGAAGAATTATTCTGAGTAAATCATTATCTACAAACAAGCAAATAATACTCGGTGTATTGCGATTATTCTTTTATAGTGTAAAAATGAAGTACATGTTCTCAATAGAAATAAATTGATGATTTGATGATTTCATCGTGTGAATAAAGTGGGAGATGGAAAGCTAAGAAGAACTGGACGGTTAGTTTGATTTGATCTCGTCCCAGTGGGAGTGCGAATCCATCGACCCGCTCGAATTCTCTGTGGTTCGTTACTGATCCATTGATCCATTGTCTGCACCTCGCATATTGCCCCAACTCATTCCAATCTAGTAACCTTGTTCTTATCGTGTCTTTGATCACCCAACTGCAATGTTCCGAAATGTATTGCATTGTTCTGAGCACGTATCACTACCCGGGGATGCAGACCTCATTTGCATTGACTTGCTTAGTTGACGCGGTTGTTTTGTGAGCGATTCCAGTTCATCTGGAAATCGTATGTGTCGCCTGTTTCACGCTGTTCGTTAAATCAACTCCTCCTTTAACTTCGATGAAAATGTTTGTGTTAACCAATGAAGAGTACTGGACAGATTTTTCGTTCTGTTTCCATCGCATTGAAATGCATACAAATAGTGGGGAATTAACGATCGTCCACAACCAATATCACCCGCAGTGCCTGATGCCTGTGAAAAACCGAATGGGCTAGTCCAAACATTCACCATCCAAATCCTCCTTTAACTCTTTGTTATTTGTGATTTTTAATAATTATTTTCATTGTTACCGTAACCTTCATCGCAACTGCAATATTTACCCAATTCACTTCGTTCATCTCATCTGAATTCACCTTGGCCACGTGATTGTCTCAGCTAGATAATCCTGGAGATTAGCGATTTTCAACGAAAAACCGGGATTCGGTACATTATGTCAACTCGTAGACAGTGGCAACAAGGGCGGTAGTAGCCTGTTAGTAACGTCACCAAATTATCAACTCGGTGGACGTTTGTTCGAATTCCACCACCACCTGGCTTTCCTCATTATTTGTTATTCGACATCCTTCTAGTTAGTCGCTTTCCCCTTTCTGAAATTTGTATTTTTGTATATTCAGTAAAAGACGTAAAGAAAAAAGATCGGGTGGGAGAAAACATTTGTGGTTAGGTATCCAGTACTGGGGTGAAAACAGTTCGGCTTTTGACCCATATCTGTGATTGGGACAATCGCTATTCGATTGTGAGTCCGAAACTACTGTGCACAAAACCGACTGGTTCATTCACTCCAACTGCCTTGACCCCGTGTGAGCAAGTCGATCGGACATATGTCACGTGACGCCACCGAGGAAAGATACCATCACTCAGAAGTAGACTAATAATTCGTACACGTTGTCTAACCGATCCGGCAGAGCACACTGCGCATAAAAACATATGGTTGACAAGCTCACTTTCAGCGATTTGTGGGCATTCTAATACATCTCAATGCATTATGATTGTAATTATGCGGTGAATGTAACTGCTTATACAGCCGCCATTCGACAGGCCGAATTCGTGGCCAGCCTCGCGCTGCTCTGACTATCCCTCCCCCCTCCTTACGTTCCTTACGCTCCCTGCCCAATCCGGTTCAGTTTTGAGCCCATTGTTCTCCCTATTGATTGATTTCTCTTCCCCGTATGAGTTGCACGTGTCGCCAAACCAAACATGATTTAAATGAATGTACACCAGTGATGAGATTACCACGAAATAGTTGAATTGAAGAATTCCTGTGCTCGTGATGCTTCTTCTTGCTCTCATCAAAACGGCCGAGGGTAGTTGTTGCCAGAATCTAACTGCTAAGTTATTGCTGTGCGATGGAAATGGTTGTGATAAGCAACAAAGAGCACTGGACAGCTGTTTCGTCTTGTTTGGAACTCGTCAGCAGTGCGTACTTTTTGTGTCCCTGTCAGGACTCGAACCGCGATCCTTCTAACAAAAATACAAACAAACAATGGGGAATTAACGATCTCCCAAGGAGTGAAACCCACATCGAACATCATCAACAGTGCCTGGTGCCTGTGAAAAACCGGATGGGCTAATCCAAACATTCACCATCGAAATTGATTGAGCCATTCGCACAAGGTGATAACCATCGACCGTGTAGCCCGAGGGTAAGGGTTTCAAGTCCCAGCCCGAAGAATAGCGGTGTTTGTGTCTTGGAGTAGTTCTTTGGCTTTTTGAATGTAGTGGATTGCATGTAATCTTTAGACCGACTGCAGTTCCCTGTGGAACAAAGACGATTCTACATAAATGTGGTGATCCAGACTTCCGTGACCGCAATCCGTGCGCGACTAGGTACACTTTCTTGTCATCCAATCACCGTTTAGGAAGCTCGGCAATGGTACAGCCGGCGAACATGACATCCGAGTTAGTACGTGTGATGCGTCGGTACAAGCAGCTACGTGATTGGAGGACACTCGTTCAACCAATCATATGGCCTATTACCTTCTATAATGCATGATCTAATTCCATCAATAAACATAGCATTTGCTGCTATCAATTCCTCGTGTAGTTCATTGGTGTCCGCAGTTCGGGGTGGAGCCAATTCAGTTCAGAGCAAAACAGTCTGGATTCTCGTATTCCTAAATTCAATACTATTCCGATTACTACAATAAATCAGAGTTATGGCCTAATTCGAAGCATTCCAAGCTTACCATTTGTTACCTGAGTCATAGCCCAGGAGACTAGTGCTTGTTGTGCGCTATATGCTGCGTGCGACAAGCTCATATAATGCGTTGCACTTTGTTGTTTATAGGCTGATTCGAGAGCCTTCCAACCAGCTGCCTTTTGTTCGAGCAGCTAGTCTGTTTGCCCTTTTATCCGAGAGGTCCCGGGTTCGATCCTCTGCTGATGATTTTTAGTAAGTTCAAAACAGCTAGTTAGTGGTTTCCAGTTTTTCAGCTCCCGCTTAATTTGCTCTGTACAACACCAACTTCAACATGTGATCAAACAAAATGCTCAACTACTTGCATGAAAGCATTCACCGGCTGCTCGCTTCCAGTTGTACATTGTGTAGAATCGGGTGTGATTGTTCGCATTCACCCGGAGTGAAATCGCAAATGTGCATTGAAAGGGAGTAATAAAAGAGGACCTATGTTCTCGAAGTATTTTCCCATTGGTTGAATCGAGGCATTATTTGCTACCACCTGCGTTGCTATCCAATCAACGCGGTACGATCAATCTCCTGCTTTGTCGCACACCTCGGAAATTCGAGAATATGGGTACATTCCGGGAACCGCAACATTGTACGGTAAACAGTTTTAGATGATTATAAGTAATATAGGAATCGGTTGACAGTTTTGTGACAAAATAAACCGGATCGACGAAGAGTAGGTTAATCCCGTTAGTTGTTCCCAATATTTAAAATTATCAACTGTTTATTCTTAACGGAATTCAGATCTACCGTTTTGCGTATCTGTCTAAGAAATTTAAACCTTTTATAACTCCCACAGCTTAATATCGGTACATTGCATGCGGTATTCAGCCCTTTTTCAGTTCTGTGTCTAGTTTTCCCGAAACTACCTTCATTCAGAGGAACTTTTTCTGACCCAATTATTCCATAATAATTCCAGATGTTCCTCCATTTCGCTGCAACGTTAGGCTAACCACAGAATTGATTATGTGACGTCCACCATAATGTGCAACTTTTTAGCTATAATTAGTATTAATTAGCAATATTAATATTAGTAGTGGTAGTAGTCATTAATTAGTATTAACCCATTTTAGGAAAAAAGATGAACCAGTTCGAATACAGTGAAAAGGAAATAACATCTAAGATGAGTGGCATTTCTGTTACGGGGTATACTCAGAACATTGACTTCTTTCCCATATTTAAACTGATTGTTTGCTGTGCAAGTTAGTCATGATTTTCTAGTGAAAAATGTGTACCATTAGAGTCTGTAGACGTCTATTTGTTCGTTTGCTTTTTTACCAGTGTATGTTCAAACCGATACATGTATTCATCATGACCGTTGTTGGTCGGACTAAGTTCAACGCGTGATGCCAGAACGTGAATCATAACCATACATTTTTCAATTTAAGATGTCCGAGTATCAGTTTAAGATGTCATGTTGCTATGTTGATAGTACGATTAACCCATCGTTTCACATTGTCTTGTACTTTGTGATGCTCTTGTTGTCATGTGCAATCCATCCGTGCGGTGAAGACACGCCTGCTGCACAGCCGAAGTTCATTGGGTCTGCTAAACAAGATGTGGTTTCTCGCTCGGGTTAGGTGGGTTGCGGTGATCTATCCGACCGACCGATAACTAAACCCGATCGGTCGTGCAATTTTCGGGCCGGCAAGGAGGATAAATTCTGAATCGGATGCTGCTTAAGTGTTGGTAGAGAATCACTACAGGAGAATCAGTTGTGGAACGAGATTCAGAATGAAAAAGTTCAAGCGATGATGACACTGGGCCAACGTTTGGCTCGTCTACGGTACACGTACTATTTTTTAAGCGGGTTCTAGCGCAAATTTTCCGGCAGGCGTGAGACGGGAGTTTACTTGGAAGAAATTCACTCCTGTTCAGCCAACCGAAGGCCATAGACGCTTACAGGAAGTACGACAACCCTCAAGCAATTAACGATTTACAAACTAAAAGTACATCTCACATACGGGTTACGATGACCTTTACAAGTGACCTGTCTAATTTCATCGGTGCTCTAGGACAAGTGAGAGTATCGTTCATTCATTTACACAAGCGCGTCCACGCGACGGCAGTTATCGATCGCTCGGATCTGACATCTCACTCCACTCACCCGCATACCAGTTAATCGCGATTATCGTTCACCCGTTTGCACGTTGGTGAGACAGAGCCCATCGATAGACCGAATGACCGTGACTTTGGTGACCCCGCTCGAAACTATATTCCACTGCACCACGTGGTACCTCTAAGCTTTCCTCACAGACCTATAAAGTAATGCACATGAGTCGCTTGTTTCTTACTTTTTACGATTGCATACCATATCTGTCTGACCAAGAGCGAAACCAACCTTTGGCAGCCTTGAAGTCATTATGATGCAACCTTTGTGCTAGCTGGATTGCCTTCTTACGTACGATGCTCTCCACCATTGGGAACTTCCCGTGCTTTTCACTCATAGCAGTAAACCAAGCCAAAGTTGCCTCATTCACTGCCTTGAACTTTTCGTTGGTTTTCAGGTGGCATCTTCCCTCAGATGCTCTAGCATTCTCCGATAGTCGTTCGATGGGACTGTGGACAGATTTTCGTGAAATTCCAAGTGATTTGGCTACGGAGCTCTGAGTTGCACCTGGCTGATTCAGCATTTTCAACGCATTCTGCTTCTCTCTGATCGATAGGCGCTTGTACATTTTGACGTCAAATGATACTGTCTCCGATCACTTACATGGGTAGGACTTCCTAGAAAGGATTATCCAATCAGTGAACAGTGCCATGGACGCGTCACACTAGGTGCAACGCCATTGGTTGAGTGCGACATTTCAGGGTGGATGGTCAATGGTCATCCCCAACATCGGTCAACTACGAAGTGAGTACGTATCAGGAACTGCGATATATTGAGGGATGCAACATCGCACAGTCAGAAACTACGTTATTAAGCATACGGTTGGCTTGGGTCTTCGAAAAAGTGAGAAGATATTAGAAAATGCGACTTCTCAGGGGTGCGACATAGCAGGAAATTGACTGTATTGCTTTCTCTGGTGTGGGGTCCGGTTGAAATCCACAGCTGCGAGATAACACTGGATAGACATCGCCGGGTTAGAATTTCTGAAGGCGAAAAGGGGACAAGAAATTGGGATCGCTATAAGCGACTGCGGGAAAAATAGGAATACCCTGAAGACACAACCGTAGAAGCTGAAAGGCAATACAGTTCGAGTCAATGATCTTGTTAAGCAAATTTCGTCATCAAATAATGTTCCTCCAAAACCGTTAATGCCGGGTTCACTGCTCTCTCCAGTCTCTTTGATATGAATTCTACTAGTTGATTAAGAGTGCAATTCTGATAGTTATTCTGCGAGTACTTCGAATAATATACTATCCTAAAGTAAAAAGGCAGGGAGTTCGACGAATTCCCAACCTGATGGCCGTCTCTAGCTTGGCATGTTTCAAGCTTTGAAAATTTTCCGTATTAGTCCTGCTTTTCAATCATGTGAAGGTCAACAAGCAGTGCTGTAGAAGTATCTCTTCTGGGACTGGTCAGTGGTGTGTAATTTGTTTTGCCCACCATAACTCATACCGCTAGTCTGCAGCTAGGATGTTGAAACATGTCTTGCTGAAATACATCCTTGATGGTCAACACCTCGAGTGCATGGTTATATGAATTAACTATGTGCTGTTCAATAAAATGAGATTCACAGATACCATAATTTTAAGCTGCGAATATAATGCTGGTAAGTGCGTTTCATGAAGTTAAGTGAATAAAAACAAAATGTAAGGTGTTCAAAAATTTGCTATGATAAAGGGAAGAAATATATTATGAACATGAGTAGCTTGTCGAAAAAGGAGATAGATTTTAATAAGTTATCAAGGGAAGAATTTTAAATTTCAGAATCGGCCGAACACAAATCCTCAGTCAGTATGATCATGCAGCTCAGTGTTGGCCGGTACAAGCTTCTTCCTCAAATTCAGAGGTTTACAGCTCCACTCCCTATGTAGTGCCGTTGGGTTCCTTCCAACTCCTCTACCAACAATTGAGCGTTCTTTTCCTATAGATCGCGTACCGAACCTTACACATTTTAAAGATGGTTAGGTACGAACTTTTGTACCCAAACCTGCACCAATCAAACTGTAGGGGAAGAAATTTCTAATGACACATTTGTACAAACTTCTACTGTATACAGGTCATTAGAAATGGTTGGAGCATTTTTCCGTAAGCCAATTACGGACTATGGTGAACTATTACATTTTTTGTATCTTCCACGACTACTTAAACTATGAATAGTGAAAAAAGATGCAGATCTTTGGAAGTCATGATTTTGGAGAGCTTATTTCAGATTAGCCACCGGAATCAACCGCCAGAAGATCCAGATAGGAATGACTATCCTATGGATTCCTTCTTCAAGCATCCTAGTTTCATACGGACAAACAATAGTCGGGAAACGTTAAACACTTTTCCTCCTGTCAGGTCTCATTAATGGTGCTTACCCATCAAAAAATTGAAATCTGGAGTTCTTGCGTAAGAAGCATGTATGTTCTTATTGCGCCCACCAGCCGTCTGATAGATGGTTAGTTAATTACAGATATTTCACGTTACTACTCATAAGTAGCTGTATCTTTAAACTGAAAAATCTAACCCGAAGGACATTTAGGGACATGCACCCAAACCTGCACGGAAAACTTGATCTAATGATGAAATTTAATGGGTTACACACGGTCCATCCTCTAGAAATTGTCTATTGGCTACCTATGAAGACAATGTCTGCATAATTTAAACTCAGTAATTTGTTCATTCTCAGTGTGGGCTCTTTATCAGCGGAAAACATACATTCCGTGCAAAGGGTTCGGAAATTAAACTCCACAAAATCTGTCAGTGGATATGCAGTATTGTGATCGTTAGTGAGAGTGAAACTCAAACTCAGTGTATTCATAATATACAATGGGTTGATTGAATTGAGGTCTGTGCTCGAAGATCAAATCAGAGGGATATCTTTGTGCATTTGAGATCTACTAGATTTTTTGTCTTTTGTGCCTAATGAATGTATTTCTTCAAAAACGGTAAAAATGGCAAACAGTCTATAGCGTTATTGAAACAATTGTAAACCCCTCCACGAGGTTTAATCTTATCCTTATAAAACAGTACTCGATTTTTATTCCACAAAATACTCTTGAGTGCTTTAACACTGTTTCCGGTTAATAGCGTCATGTTATCAGCTGCTTTTGCTTCAGATAGTAAAATGATGCATAAGAATTAAGTGGAAATGCGAAGAAATTTCTTTTTATATATTGCTTGAGACATTGGCAAATATAGTTCCATTCGTCAATAGAGTAATACAAGACCTAAGCTGAAGTTGATTGAAAGTGTGCGCCGGGTGTTCAGTTGACAACAAGCAATGGGGTCGAGATAAATGGATAGCGAAAAGCAAGGACGAAGTGTGAAGTGGACTCGACATGAAAGGTGTTATTCAATCATGAATGAGACAGGTGTGAACGTGCAAGAAAAAAGGCAGCGAATGTGGAAACGGGGGAATGGGAAAGGGGTCAAGTAAGAATATAAGGCATTCACTTCTATGTTAATGTTAACAGCAATGCTCCTGTGGTTTCTGTGCCGTGTGTATCAAAATTACTGCTTTATATTATCATATCATCAACCTGCATGAGGATTATTGCGTGTATTGCTTTTCGGTTTTAGGGAAAAGGAGAGTCGCAGTAGAATTGAGGGTTGAAAGATGAAGGTCCGTAAAAAGATCCAGTGAAAACTTATCCCTGCCAGTAAGAGCTTGTGCTCACTGAGGGATGGTTACTGTGTATTTTGTTCCGTAGTTTGCGGAAAGATGAAAGAGGATAAGCTGATGGATTCGATTATTGAAGCGGCATTCCGAAATGTCAGGGTTCAACGGATGGGTAGAACCAAATCGTCAAACGACGCAAAGGATTTGATGTGACTGTGCCAAGGATCTGCTGATAGAGTCGCAACAATATGACGTGGGGTAGACAAATAGACGAATAGGTTTGAAGTACTGTCTATGCAGACTCGGGTACACAAATTATTGGGAAAATAGTTTAAGCACCCGTTTGATCTACACCCAGTTGTCCCAATTTATATCTCCGAAAGGAAATAGGGCGCAGACTATGCAAGCCATTTTCAGTGTGTTTAGTCCACAAAGATTGGTTGGAAGAATGACTGTTTTTCGGGTTGACCTATTTATTCATTTGACCAATATTGCTAACACAATTAGCACACTTGACAAGTTGGATGTACATATTTGTAACTGCTTGCTTGGTACAAGTAAGAACCCGTATGGTTATGTTTTGGGGTTTCGGGTGTGATCTACTGAATCAGCATAGTAGAGAGTAGTGGAGGATTTGAGGCAATAATAGTAAACGTTTTGTAGTCCACAGAAATAAAACTCGCTCGGAATGAGTTGCAAAAAAGAAGCGGTTAAACATTCCCTATCTGAATACTTGTTTCGATGATTTCTTTGCTCATGTTGCACTTGTGAAATCCCATCGAGTCGATAGATATGCCTTGTCGATTTGACACAAGACGGTTGAAGTAGCCCTCCAGTGGTCTCCAATATTTCACATAATACTACCCACGTTCATGGAATATTCCCAGGGGATATCAAAAGACAAAAAAATGTAGCGAACAAGCTTGTTTTCGTAACTTCGTCTCCAAGCATTTACAGTTATGTGTGTTTATATATGATGTAAAAATAAATGTGATTGGTCCATTGAGGTTAAGTGTGAAAATACAACAATGTCTCTCAAGTTTAATCGGAGCAAGTGGAGAAAATGGAGGCAGGGGGAGAAAGGGGACCAAGGTCATTTCTGGAAATTTCCAATGACCTTTTCACGTACAACTTGCCACACCATGTTGCGTCATTACGAGATGGCTGAGGTCATGGTTTGGATCATCACGTAGGTTTGGTTGGGCTAAGGCAACTGGGGTGCAGCAACCATTTTCTTCTGTTTGCACAGTGGTGTATTCATGATTTTGATTACTAAAGCTTCTTCCGTTGCCAAGTGACGTTTCCAAACGTTCTTCGACTTGTTTTGGGGCACTTTGTAAATGAATTTAAATTCATTGTTGTTTGGTTGGTGCCCGGTATCCGTGAGGTGGGCCAAAATCGCACTGGTTATTTTTTTCTCGCAACCCGTACTAAGCTAAGCCGGTTTATGTTCTCGGATCCATTGTGAGAACTATCTCATCCTTCGTCTTACATAACTTGCCGAACACGTGCAAGAGAAGGGATATGTAATCAAACTTAACAGAGTTTGTTGTGTTTTCACAATTAATTCAATGGGCCAACAGCATTTATTTCTACATTAGATATAAACACACATAATTGTGAATGCCTGAAGACGAAGTTATGCAAACTTCTCAGATTCTTTGTACCACGAAAATTCACTTTGCTTTTACAACCGAAACATGCAGTACGTTTACAGGCTTAGAATAGGTGAACTGTAAGCAGTACAAAACTACTATTTGGTAAATTTCCGAAATTTCCGGCAGAAAAGGGTCGCGTACCCTTAGGAACATTTACACTGCTTACTTTCTTCTTAAACAATCACCAAATGGAACTGTTCAAAATTACTTTTTATTCAACTGTTCGACACATCCGAGATGATTAACTCGCCTCAGACGAAGGATTTACTTCGTATCATTCTTTGTTAAAACAATGGTACTTGATGACTTGTATGTCATCTGGCAAAAGGTATTTGTTAGGTCGGAGCTTAAGCAACCCGTCCGATCGCACACGCCTCCGAGTCGGGCCAAACGCACACTCGCAACGCTCCAGACAGACTGAGCTCGATCAGATGATCACAGAACGAGTCAGTCAATGTTTGTCCGATCAATCAGTCGATATGTCAAGGACGCAATCTGATTGGTGCGTTACTGCGCCGTTCTCGCGTGCGTGACTTGTTCTATATATTTGCGTATCGAAATCTAATAAAAAAACGTACGCCGAGACTTTGTCTCCAGCCATATTCTCTAATCCGACCATTGCTTCACTCCACATTGTCGATCACCCAAACTAACGATACGACATACTGAGAGTTGTTTTTGGTAAACTTTGCAAATGTGGCAACTACTAAAGCAGACAACTAAAAGACGGCTTATCCGTGAATTTATCTTGACATCAGAGTCTTTCAAACAAACAAATGCATGAGTCGTATTCATTATTTTTGGTAGTGTTTGAAGGTGACGCGTAGGACTAAGCTTATTCCAATACTGAAGCGAAAAGTCCAGATTGCATGAGGTGTATGGCACTTCATTTTGAGTTATCACGCTTGTAAAAATTCAGAGTCATTGGAGTTGGTACTCATTTCAGTTAGCAAATAAACTTGGTCGGACTGTGATCACTTTTTGGTTTGTTATGCATCATCCAAANCATCCAAAACCATTGCACGGGACTAGTTTACTTACGGCAGCTTGACTACCTACATTGCGATCAACCGAACCAATGACTGACGCGAATAAAATGCAAGAATAAAGATGAATTGCTTTTAGTCAAACACTGAGATGTCAGGATGATTTTTGGCAGGTAAGTCAAAAGGAAAACACTCTGAGAAGGGTTGATTTCGTAAACCGTCATCGGTCGCTTACGTGTGAAAGTCAACAATGAAGTGAGAAATATGGGAAAACAACAACAATCCCCATTTGAAAGATCATTATATTGTTTCCTCTGCTCTATACAAAATGATGTGATATAAAATATGACGTATTTGCCAGTTGATGAGTCACCGAAAAAAAGGTTGTTTCGCTAAACTGCATTTTTTATTTAATTAGTGTCGCTGGCATACTGCAGGAAATGTGGGCTATTTTGAAAAATGCGGTGGATTGGTGCAGGATTGGATTCAGAATGCGTGCCTGTGCGTTTGTTTGTAAATGATTAGTTTTGACCTATAGTGTAAACCTCAATCTCTTCTGACCACGGAATGGATATTTTGTGAACAAGCGATTAAGCGTCAGGTGTTATTAGCCTGCGTTAGTCACTCTGAGGTAGCAAAACACAGCATGCGTCCCTAGGGGTTACCTTTTGGTAATGTTCTCTTTTCAACCATACATGCATGCACCATTTCTCTGTGAATAACATTCCTGTTCTTTGTGCTGCTATGCATACCCTCCCCCTTGACAGCTCTAGTCACTGCATTTTAAATCTTCTGCTCTAATTCCACCGTTAGTTAGTACATCAAAGTGTTATCCGTCGCGGTAGTAGAAGCTTTTGCGTTCGTCAGAAATGGCAACTCAAATTGCGAGGAGTGGGTATCTATGGTTACCTCGACCGAATTAGACTTTTTATGATGTTCACTATACTAACCGTGGTTACAGTTACAGTGGTTGTTTTATTTTTTCTTTGCAGGTGTGTTGTGTCCGTGTGATGATCCACTCATATTTGAACAAAAGACAGTGATTGCTGGAGTCGTCAAAATGTCGCTCAAGGCAATCATCCGGTTCATTACAGATGAACCCTCTCTCAGTAATCAACTACATAACTAAACACTCTGAAGTAGGGTGGTGAAGCAGATCCTGTAGATAGATATGAGACGCACTAGCTTGGACGCTTCATTACCTTTACGCCGATTGCTAAAGGTGTTTGTAGCCGTCAATAGCATTTAAGTCCATGAACATGACGGTCTATCACCATGCTTTTTCAAATTTTGTACCCACCATTTGAACCCATCTGTGTCATCCTTATTTCTTCTTCCCGTATTTCAGGCAATCGTGGTTGTATATACAATTCTACACCACGAAGAGAAAAAAGGAAAGCTTCACCCTATCATGTTTTCATCCATTTCACTTTATTTTGAGATATTATTGGTGCTCTTCAGACTCCAGTCTCTTTTTCTGGTAGCAATCGATTCGCATGTTAAGGACAACTCGTCACCATTGATCCCAGAACGTGAATGACCCATTCGGTCTCTTCAATCACTGAAACAAATCACAACGTAATTCTCGGTTGTTTTCTCGAATGTAAAATCTCATTTACCCCATGGAGAGGTGCAGGTTT
This sequence comes from Echinostoma caproni, assembly GCA_900618425.1. Lineage (NCBI taxonomy): Eukaryota > Metazoa > Platyhelminthes > Trematoda > Plagiorchiida > Echinostomatidae > Echinostoma > Echinostoma caproni. The sequence goes on from UZAN01046537.1 coordinate 16,403, forward strand.
CTGCAAATTCTTTAAGCCATCATAGCATCCCCCATTACCGTCCAACAAATTGCGTAGTTGCTTAACCAATCGATAACGATATAACTGTTTGGAGGGTTGTAAGTTATCTACCGTTATCTACCTCACTGTTTCCATTTTTTACGTGTTCGAATAAAACAAGTAATACAATATGAGCACAATTGGTATTGACCATCAATTTCGCGTGCTCTCAGTCAGCTGTCTACACACATTATATAGGTCGGAACGTTATAAGAAGAATACCGTAAATGGATATTTACATAATTTCATGGGTGCAGGCGTAATAAACCGGTTTGTTGAGTCATTACCATATCATTTCAATTACTAAAGTCTTTTTTGGATGCATTAACCAGAAGAAGTGGATAATAATTGCACAGATTCAGACGCATGCTAGCATTCCCTTTTCCCGGAATCGTTGTAATCATTATCCCCTCCTCCTCGTTCACTCATCCCAAAATGACTTTGGTAATGACTCAATAACCCGGTTTATCCCGCCTGAACCCATGTAGTAATGTAAATGATATACGGGATTCTTCTTATAACATTCCGATCTATTTAATGTGCTTAGACAGCTGATTGAGAGCACTCGAAATGAATGACGAATGTCATTTCCGCTCAAATGGATCACAGGGAAAAGATGTTTCCGACATAGTTATTCGTTGTTAAATATGTCGAAGAACTTGTGCTCTATTTTTGTTCTTATTATAGCGCTTGACGGAACATTTCATCTGTTACTCAAGGGTCTTAGCTTCTTAGACTATCCACAAAGCCGAAGAAAAATACATTCCTTTGTGTATTTTGTTTGTTTACAGAACTTTCTGATGTATTTATCCGACCGTTCCAAAACTCAATCTTTGTGGCTTTTTCGTGTTAACCACTTTACACTCCAAACAGGTTGGTGCATGTCTCTCATTTGATATCAAATGATCCTATGCTATCCAGGAAAACGCTCTGCAAAGTTCATCGATTCCCATTCGAGACATACAAAGGCATCTCTGTTCATTGATTTGGATTTGCCATCCGCCAGACTACAATTCAATATCCCTCTGCAGAGTGCTAGAATCGATGTTCGTACCTGACCGAGTTCATCATATCATCTGTGTGCTAACACTGGGACAACTGGTACACGCCGGCTCTGTCCAGAATCACCTGTTCGAGTGCATTCAGGTGTCGTCTCCACTGATAGTCAGTCCGTTCATTCTGAATCGGTAGCTTATAGTACTGGTTTACTTGTCGAGTGCTTTTAGTCGGACATGTGGTCGCCAAAAGATATTTCAGAATTTGGTTTATTTTTCTACGGCAACCTGGTTCTGTGTCTCTAGTGACATCTGCCTCCATGCAAGTTGTCATAGAACCTGACTAAAATGTCACAACGGAAAAATCTAGTCCATTCTGAACTTGACTTGTGATTACTTTTGACTTGGTGTTGTGCGTCATTTTGTTAGACATAATATGTGTTACAGTAGAGATAGAATCCGCATAATCCAAAAATACACTGTATAAAGGGAAATGAAGGGATCATACCCGTAATATCCAACTGATTCATCTCGCGTTTTAAGAGTGAAAGGTTTTAGGTGGATGGAAGGGCAGAGAGTAAGGTACTCCATGGAAATAATCGGATGTAGTGTTGTAATTCCACAAGACGGTGCTCGGTCGAGGATAGTTATACATTGAGGATTCCAGATGGGACATCCCTAATATGGCATACATAACACAGAAATATCATCAGAAACATACCATCGCAGTTCCTGGCCGCACGATGAGTAATGAATGTAGCAATCGATAGTTATTTTTGAGATACAGCAATTTGTTCTCGGTGGTTTTGTTGAAATAAATCACCAACTATGTTGCGTACAACTCCCAAATATCAGCAGTACCTCACGACAGTGGTAATCAATGGACGATTTTTGCTCAAAAGATGCGTCGAAGAGGAGAAAATTAGTAAATCAGTTATAAGACATCTATAAGACACTGGAATATTTTAAATGTTTACATCCAAAACGAAGTTTCCTTTGAAAAATGAAAAACATGAACTTCTTCGTAATCTTTGGTACTTTATTTATCTCAACCTGCGATGGTTTTGGTCATCAATGCATACCCACATAAAAGACGTGGTTAGAACAGCATTTATATTTTAATAACTGGTTGTTCATTGAACACTACAGGGAGAGAACTGTTTAAAAAAAACTGGTTCCATAACCATTCCCAAGCAACCGAACGAGGAGAGAAATATATCTGAAACATTTGGATCCCGTAATGAATTTGAACAGACAAGTCAGAAGACAAACACTGTGAGAGGAATTCCCTTCGTAGACTCTTATCGGTCGCGTACGTATAACATCGATCAAGATAGACAAATAAAGCGAATTAAGAAATCTAGTTAGTATTAACCATGTGTGTGATTGTGTACAGTGTGTGTGTGATGCACGGGATTGGTTACAGCCAGGGAAGGCCAAGGGTAAAGGTCATACGTATTTGGATGCACAGTGTGGGTTTGTAGTGAGCGATCGATTAAGCCTCGAGTATCCTTAGTCTGTTTGTCTCGATGACGTAACAAAACCGAGAACGCGTTCATAAGGTCTACCCTACGGCCGCTTTCAACCAAGCAACTGCGATGGCCGAAGTCGGTCTGCGTGATGCGGTCAGAGTGTGTGGTGTGGACTGAGTCATAGAGTCACGCACATACTGGGGGATGTGTTCAGCCATCCTATGGTTCGCAGTGATCGGTGGGTTCTACCTTCCCAATCACGTGGATCACACACACTGTACACAATCATACACACATGGTTAATACTAACTAGATTTCTTAATTCGCTTCATTTGTCTATCTTGATCGATGTTATACGTACGCGACCGATAAGAGCATACGAAGGGAATTCCTCTCACTGTTTTTCTTCTGACTTGTCTGTTCAAAAATATATCTGCCGCATTCCGTTAGAAAGGGTGTCAATATTCGTTCATTAGTCTTCACGTTCAGATAGAAAACCGGATCCACCCACTCATCCGTTTGGCTTCTAAAAATATATTTAGAATCGCACCCAACCTCACACCCCCACAAATTTCACGATGGTCTTTCTAATTTATTTTCTAATTGTCTAATTGTCGTACGCATGTGACCGATGGTATTATATGACGGGAATTCCTTTTGAAGAAGTGTGCAAAATCAATTGCCGCTTGGTTCTTGTTTCAACTAGGTATTCACCGAAAAGCAAAGTATCCCCAGATGAACGCAAGCGACTTCTAGTTTGAATTTAATTATTTGAATCGAGTGATCAATGATTTGATTTTTCACATTACTCAAAAGCAGCCATCAACTGAGCTACTTCTAGATACTACCATTACGTGATTAGTATATTTTATTCATTAAAATGATGTGGAACAAAAAGGGTATTGTTAGTATCACGTTTTATGTTAAATTTATCTTCATGTTTTATTCTGGGAAAGCTGTTGGTTGGTGGATCACACCAGATCGTCATACAGGGGTAGTGATGGAGATTGAATCTTGATAAAACATCCAAATGCCGGATTGGTGGAAATTGTCTTTTTAAAAAGATAAGTGAATGTTTCTTTCTTTTCAGAATTGAAGATAACGCAACCCGGTGGTTTTGATAGGATATAATTTGAATTATCGGAACGAAATGATGGTGGTACATAAAGCAAAAATAGTCCGTTGTTTAGCAGTGCTTTGTTAAATTAGGTAATTTATCAGGTAGCGCTGTTTCAACAGCAAGGTAATATTGAGTGTTTTTTCGATATTTGTTTTCGATTTATTGGGTGCATCAAGGACTCGAGGGTATGAGATTTTTCCGCTTGATATTTCAAATTGAAACTAAACAGCACTAAACAGTTTGCTGATGTTTGTTTCATTAAACATTTCAGAAATCTTCGTTTTTGGTTGATTGTTATACTTTATGTGTACGTGACTACAAAGATACTGCAATTCTGATGTGTGAGCAAGGGTTTATTTTTAAAAGTACCAGATATTCGCGGGCTACAAATGCTTCAAAGTTCCAGCTCAAAAGCGAAGCCAATGAGTGAATCATATTGCAACCAGGGGTGAAGAGATCAACATTTTCAAATTGGTGTTTATTCTGATGCGTAATCAAATGCAGTCCTCGAGCTTGCGCTTATATCCTGACGCAAATGTTAAGTAGGACTACCAAAAAATGAGTTACTTATCAGTGTTGCCAGGCGATGAACGTGTGGTCTACCACTAGGCTGTAGGCATAATACGTGCTAATTTATTCTCCACGCACGAGCAGCTATTTATTCTTCACGAATGCCTACGGCCCAATCTACTTCCACGGGGAGTATACCATAGACCACCGATCAATCACCCGGAGGCCTGGAGGATTTCACACCAATTCGGAAGATGCATGGTGCGTGTTAGATCTGTTCGGGATATAGGCCAAGTGACGCACCAAGCCAATAGACGGAATCGAACTAAGTACGACGGATTTACTAGCGTCTAATAAAGGCGGTACTACAGGTAAATAATGGTTACATCACAATCACAGGTACAAACCTCAGTTCGTGGCGTTCTCACAGGGAGTTCATCGAACAGTCAATGGATCTAGGCTGGTGCGGATAGCAGCTACTAGGACCAATCGAGCGGACAAAACCTTCGGTGACCAAACAAAGCAAAACTGGCCGGACGAAGCATGGACACCGAGTGATAAGGGTAGATACATGACCGACTGTCACGAGGACTGTCCAATCACAGTCGGGGTACAAGGTCACAAGGGTCATGTCACAGTTAAACGAGGGAACATGTGCGGGAGAAGGTCCGCGTGTGTGTGTGCATGCATGTGAGGAGGCAATCGGAAGGTCACATGATCGAACATGAATGGGCAATGGGTGTCGACATAGGGGAGGTGCGATGCCAGGTGGACAAGGAATCGAGTCAAGTAGTCAAAAGTGGGCGCATAGATAAGCTTACGTGAAGATAAGCTAATGTGGATCAAAGTCTAATCGATAAATAAGGTCAATAAGCGACCAAGAACAATGCAAACTGGGAAAATTGGGAAGAACCGGTAAAACAGATTCAACAGTGCGTATAATGATCTCGGATGCTCACAGACGTCTTATCAAGTACAAGTAGGTTATACAAGAAGAACAGCAGAACTGTACAACTATATTGAACGAACGACAGATGGAACAGCTTGAAGATGCAATAAGTCGACGCGTCAAAAATGTCAAAAGAAAAAGAAAACCGGCACTCTTAAGAAACCTCCATAACTTGGATGATCATGTGCTAATCGATGAAAATAAAACTGGGTCCGCAGTCTCTCCAAGCGCGTGACCTCACAGGATGAAAAACGAATCCTCAATAAAGGACTCAACTTCAACATCAGAAATGCAACGCACAAGGAATACTTGGCGGAACTGGAACAAATTCTCAAATCGTCCACGAAACCTAAAGATGCGAAACAAACCATCCGACAAACAGTCGTTTTAGCCCTGATGCGAAAAAGAAAACCCAACGTGCTATCAAACCGCGAGGACAAAGCACTGAAAACATTGAAGACGGACAAAAATATCGTCATCCTACTAGCAGATAAAGGACGAATTACTGTGGTTATGGGCAAAACTGACTACATTCAAAAGGCTAGATAACTGCTCCAAGACACAGACACCTACCGCAGAGTTGACACGGACCCCACCGCAAAACTGGAAAATTAAATCAATACCACAATGAAACGACTGGAGGAACTACATCAAATAACCAAAGCGGAGCACTGGAGGATGAGAGCAAAAAACTCCGTTATCCCACAATTCTACGGACTGCCGAAGATAAACAAGGAAGGAATTCCCCTGAGACTGATCGTCTCCCTTCTAGTAACAGCCACATAGAAGTTGGCAAAAGAATTTTGGAAACGACTGAAGCCGCTCATCGCTGGACACGAGTATAGCGTCATGAACTCAAGACAGTTCCTGGACAAGCTCAAAACTGTCAACATTCAAGAAGACGAAATAATGGTCTCGTTCGACGTCACTGCCTTGTTCATTTCCATCGACTTTGACCTGGCAAGATCCACGTTGCGGGATCTGATGACTGAGCACCCACCAAACCCACCAACGGAACCAGCTGCCATTTGGCGTGNCAGAGAAGGATAAACAACTGGTCTTTTTGGACATTTTGATCATCAGAACGCCATCAGGAAAACTGGAGACAACGGTCTACCGCAAAGCAACGCATACGGACCAAATTCTCAACTTCAAAATTAATCATCCACACAACCACAAAAGATGCTGTATTAGAACCTTGTTCCGAAGAATCCAAACACACCGCAGCACCGAAATACTCAAGAAGAAAGAAGAAAGATATATCCTCAGAGTATTTGCTCGCAACGGCTACACTCGCAACTTCATTAAAAGAACTCTAACCCAAAGAAAGAAAGAAACAACAGACGGAGAATCGGGAACAAGAACTACCCTGGCGTACATGAAAGACGTTTCGGAAATGATGGCAAGACTGTTCAGATCATACGGACTCCAAGTCGCCCACAGACCTACCGCCTGTCTAAGGAGACTTCTGTCNGATTCATAGCCGAAGCAGTAATGTAAAAGCTGGAGAAGAAGGTATTACCAAGAATCCTGGCAAAACTTTGGCTCCAATACGTTGATGATACATTCGTCATCTTGAAGAAGTCGGAACTGGAAAGAACACACAACATCATCAATAACACATCCAATGGCATCAATTTCACAATGGAGACGGAGAACGATAAACAAGTGCCCTTTTTGGACATTTTGATCATCAGAACGCCATCAGGAAAACTGTAGACAACAGTCTACCGCAAAGCAACGCATACGGATGAAATTCGAAACTTCAAAAGTAATCATCCACACAGCCACAAAAGATGCTGTGTTAGAACCCTGTTCGGAAGAATACAAACGCACCGCAGCACCGACATATTCAAGAAGAAAGAAGAAAGATATCTCTTCAGAATATTTGCTTGCAATGGCTACCCCCGCAAATTCATTAAAAGAACTCTGGCTCAAAGAAAGAAGAAAACAACAGACGGACAGTCGGGAACAAGAAAGACCCTGCCGTACATCAGGGATGTTTCTTAAATGACAGCAAGACTGCTGAGATCATATGGGTTCCAAGTCGCCCACAAACCGATCACGTGTTAAAGAGAACTTCTGTCAAAACCAAAGGAGAGTACAATGGAGAAGGACAAGAGCAGCGTCATCTACAAAATAAACTGCAAAAATTACCCAAAACACATCGGACAAACTGGGAGAAAACTGTCCACAAGGATCCGTGAACACCAAGCGGCAGTCAGGAGACATGACACACTATCTTTGATTTCCCTCCACAAAGATCAAGGAAGACATCAGTTTGACTTCGGATCAGTGAAAATTATCGATCAAGCCCGGTCAAAACACACCAGAGAATTTCTCGAGGACTGGCACTCTTCAATCAACTCAATAAACAGGCACATCGAACTGGATCATGTGGAAACGCCAATGCAACTCAGAGACCAAATGACGCAATAAAGGTCACGCCGTGACCTGAGAACGGACGGAAACAGCAATCAGGAGGAAAGGACAACTTCCTCCCCGCCCACACCCATCCGCTCGCAGCAGTACAACGGTGGACCGAGTTGAACACAGTGAGAACAGGGGACGAAAATTGTCGGTGGAGAAGAACGCATATATAAACGAACGGACACAAGCAGAAGACTGCCACTTCACAAGCACTGATGATGTCACCTCGGCTAGTGATGAAACGTTTGCAAACAAATTGCCAAGCTCGGAGAACAGGCGAAATAGAATTCAGTTCACCCGAGCTACGAGAACCGATTTTCCATATTTCGTCAATTTATTCTGTTTACGTGTTGCACACAGGAATCATTTGAAAATCGACGAAGACAGCATGAGTGTTTAAATTCACTACTGTTTGAATCGCAAGCGCTGAAAAGAATTGTTTGACGTTTCACATCACCCAGTACAATTAATTTGCACCCTGTTTGTTTTAACTCATTTTAAGCATCATCCATATCATCACTGACTTTTCCGAAACACCCTTATTTTCCACGTTATTTGAGAGAACATCACAACCCATTTTTTATTGTTGTTAAGCTGTTATAGACAGTCGTCCGACTTACCTACCTGGTCAGTATATTTAATTCATTATTATGTAGCTGTATCGACCTCTGAAGTAGATGGTTTACCTGTTTTGGATATTTGTGAAAAAGCCCTGATAACCTACAAATATTATGGTTCATATTGTGATGAATGTTGTCCTGACCCAAAACCTTTTTTTCATAAACTGATGCAAGAAACATTCAAAAATATTCCCCTTGCACCTCGTGCTAAAACCGGTCACGTTTTCAACCACTAATACCTTATTAGGATTCCTGTTTCACATATATGACTTAATCTGAAAGTTCTTTGTTCAAAACAACGTGTGATCTCTAGTTATCAATATGTTTTAACATTTCTACAAATTCATCTAGTCATTTTTCACTGCAATGTAGATTTTGGATCCAATGCATAAACAATTAATACACTGATTTGCATTCTATCTTGGCTTGTGCAGTCAAGTATTAAACGGTGATTCGATGTTTCATAGATCTATAGATCTTAGGTTCACGATTCATGGAGCCTTAGGAAAACAGACTAATAACCGTTGCTGCGTGAACGATTGCTACTCCATCTTATAAGTTTCAAAAACTATGTTTAAAAATCCGTTTTCTCAATTAAATTAATGCGTGCAATCGCGGAGGAGGTTTCTTGTTTAATCCCGTGTACAGATGTGAAAGTCATGCTAGGATGCTATGAAGCACTGAAGCAAGGAAACGAATCAGATAATCCGCCTGAAGAGATCATCAATTTGGCGATTGTTCATGTGATTGATTGGCCGGGAGAAGTTAAAAACCTTGTCTTGTTGTTTATACCTAATCTGGTTCTGTTAAATGAGCGAATTTAGCGGGCAATAATAAACAATTTAGAGTATCAAGTTTGGATTAGCTCATTCGATTGTTCAGAGGCACCAGGCACTCTTGATGGTCAAGCTTGATACTCTAAATTGATTGAGCCATTCGCACAAGGTGATAACCGTCGACCGTGTAGCTCAGGGATAAGGGTTTGAAGTCCCGACCTGACTGATGGCTCTTCGAGTCCTGACAGTGACATAAAAGTACGCACTGCTGACGAGTCCCAAACGGGAAGAAATTGCTATCCAATGCTCTGTGTCGGTTATCGCAAACATTTCCATCACATTTAAATGATAAACAATGTTCAAATTTGTGACGTGTGAATAGATCCGAAGCTTCCATAGGATTCTAACCCATGCATTATGCCGCCTAAGCTTCTGTATGGTGCACTCATTGCCAGGTGAGTTACCACGCCACCGTGACAGCAGTACTGTTTTCATGGCTCAATTACCCATACAGCAAACAATGACATGAAATCCGCCAACTAGTATTTCGGCTGTCTGCACGTTCATCAGTCCATTCAGCCAGCCATGCACTGGGACAACATAAGACTCCATGTTTTATGTCTAGAGGGTATCTGAACAAATAGGAATTTTCAATCTGGGTCAATCCCGGTTAGACCTGATTGACACAGCGCATACACCGCTCATGCCATGGGTCCGAAGTTCACTGTGGATATGTACGATTGGTACCACTGATGAGCTCTGTTGGGAACGGATCCCCAGGCCGGTGACATTTGACAACTCACCTGAATGTAAAAGCTCTCTTTATGATGAGCGAACTAATCCATCAATTGTGCATCACATTTTTATAGCCATAGTGTTCTGAGACCTGGTCAAATCAAAGTTTGTGATTTTCTCAGGGTTTTGAATCCAACTGTCGAATTCAACTGCATCAAAATACCTCGATGATGTTCACCCATTTGCGAAGAAATGCAGCACGCAGTTTCATTATACATTTGACACTGTTTCAAATATGCGCGACAGTTATTCAAAGTCACTTAAGTAACTTTCACAAACCTGGATACTTTATCACAAAATGCGACAGATTCAGTCACGTGCGAATTGTGTGCTGCTTTATCCGCTCCTGCTGCTACTATTGCTACTGTTGATACTACATAAAAGATCGCAAAATGCATTCGAGAGTGGAGCTGGTGATGTTCCGACTATGGAAATCGATACATGAGTGTAACAAGAAGCAGATAGATTCTAATAGATGATTTAGACGTTTGTTTGGGTGTGGATAGACTACGCATACATGCTACTTGCCATAAATAACAACGTTGGCATATATTATCTTCCCAATAATATCCGCTGTCAGTTTCTGACTATTCTGATTGATCAAAGTAGTAATTCTACCACTGCATCCGAATAGGATGTGACCTTTTTTAATTGCTCACTTTTCTGGAATCTGATATATAGGGTTTCATTTTAATGGGTCCTTGGGACGAGAGATATAACACTTCAAATCCCAAAATCGACTGGTAATCTTTAGCGTGGTTTGAGGTATGATGAACATTACCTGATGCTCCTCACATCGATAGTGGTCATTCGTATCACATGACACCGACAATGTATATGTCAGTTTCTATCGGCCCAGGTCTGAAATAGGAGCATCATAAGGGACTTTAATTCACAAATAAAAAGTTTCATTGTTTTTAGAAAGCAACGAGGATCACGTTCAATATACCATAAACTCTGCTAACATTATCTGGAAGTTCTGAGGTATTTTTCCAGAGGTATTCGAGAGGTGAAATCAATGCGATGGTGTTGAGATTTAAATGAATTAGTAACTATCTGTATAGGAATATATTTACTATCTCGACAGGAAACAAATTGCGAAACCAGTTGAACAACGATTGTGTCTGCACACTTTAAAATAGCTGAGCAGAGTAAAAGAGAAACATCGACAAGTTTCAGCGTTCTTGGAAGTTCGTTCACAGGCCAATTTAGTTGTTTCGTTTGATTTTATCTACTCAGTGTATGACTAACGCATAAGGTATTTCAAAACATATGAATAGCATCTGATCTGTTGGTGCAAATCGGTGGCTATGTGCTCCAGTCAGGGTTGTGCCATATGATAAACTAGTAGAGAAGAGGGCAAAATGACAGTCAGGAATGCTTGGGGTACAGCGTTTTGCCTTAGTTTCAGAATATTAGGCGCATGCAAGTTAGGTAACAAAGTTTGATGATACATGATAAAAGTGAATGGAATCAAACACGGGGATGATTGTAGTGGAGAGGGAGTGACACACACCATGGTAAGATGGCATTAGGTGTGATGTAGCACAACTATGGTAACAACAGTTTCATTACAAATGTTTTTCGAATTACGGTTTCAAGTGATGCATCATTTTCGCTTCTCAGCTCGTACACTTCTAGGTCGCGTAATGAGTAGAAATACTTTAGGTCAGTATATCTGATAATCGGAGTCCAATAAATGCCGTGCAAATGCACTCTGAATGGCAGTTTCCCTGCACGAAGATCAACTTGTTTCGGTACATGTTCATACATTCTGATTGGTAGGACACGTTCTGTCCTTCCGATTAACCTCTGACCCCAGGGACATTGGAAAGTATAGATACATTTGGAGATAAAACTAACGTATTCTTTAACCAGATCATTGCGAGGGATACAACAAACTGTCCCACAGAGAATCAGTAGTCTAGTGGCATTGTACGTCCTTTGCATAGCAATGATGAAATACCATGGATTTCACCTCACTCCCTTTGAAAGGTGGACGTCCTTATTCTGAGCTATTAGGGAGATAGACTCACTCAGGGTTTACTAGACTGCTGCACTTGTGAATGATTGAAAGAGGATAATGACTACCCAGCAAAGTATAGATAAATTGATATAGTTCATCCCGCAGTGCTTTTTGGTTGTATGTTTGTTAAACCCTGTGAAAAAGAGTACGCACCAGACCGTGTTTGTATCCTTCAGGACAGAAACTCCTGAAGCACAGATACTGGTCCTTCCACATAGGCTTTCGATACTTTGATATTTGAATCTTCTCGTCTGAAAACCGATTAGGCAATAAGTCAAGAAATGGACCTTTTGACTCTGATTAGCATTCTAATGCCAGTTTGATCGTAGGATGCAGTGTGACTGAATTGCGAAATAATTCCTAACATCTGTTTGGTTGCGTGCAATGATTAATGCATCACCAGTATATGTTCGGTGTAATAGGAATGAATTTAGTTCTTCTCGTTGTTTGTTCTTTAATGTTGACAGAAAGAAAGATGTCAGCCAGAATCGGTCCCAAAGGGCCACCCATAGCCACACCTGTATATTTATTTCCTTTGAAGATGGTCTGTAGATCATGAACACAACTTTGTCAAGTTTTTAAATCAATCATGAGGAAACCTGTTTCACTGGCATATTAACACGGCTTCCTCGACCGGGATATTTGTGAAGAATGACGTAATATCATAGTCGTCAAAAAACAACTATTACAATCTGCGCCTAGTATTGATTGAAGTGTATCCTTCAGTCCGAACTCAGATGACTCATTTC
>UZAN01046538.1:17060-28883 GCA_900618425.1 Echinostoma caproni
TGGGAGAACCCCTCATTTGTGGTGTCTCCGTTCCTATTGGCTTCAGCTGTTTGTACTGGGTTTCGGAAACGTAACCATGAAGCAACAAACTCTGTAACTTTCTTGCAATAAGGCCTTCGGTTAGATGGTTGTTGTCCATAGTATGGTCTATTTGGAATTTTGCAGCATTCGAAAGAATCACCCGACCCTATGCGCACAGAAGTTTTGATACAAGCGATCCACTTGCCGTGGAGCTGACCTTCTACTTCTAAATTTAGTAATCCTTGTACGCTTGTACACGTTTGTTCACCAAAATTGATTCATCCGATGTGCTATATATGTGCCTGTTTGTTTTAAGTCAGCGACTGAGAAGATTAAACGAAATGTTAACATCTCGCGACATTTGTCTTCTTTCTGTTTTGATGAAATGGATAAAGGGAACTCAATGCTTCAGACTTTCACATTCTCCGATCTGTTCAGTCAAAAAATAAACTCGAAAGCGTAAACCTACAACAAAGGTAACCGCATCGGAATTCCATATTAAACAAGTAGTTGCTAACAATAATTATAGCTGAAATACCGATCATAACATTAATCCCGAACTACAAATCTTGACATATTATTTATAAAATATACTCGATGGCAATAACCTTAAATCCAAGGGCACAATTAGACCGCACGGCCGAACCTATCAGCAATGGCAATTCGTTACTCATAAGTAGTTAAACAAAAACCTAAAAATGAAAATGAAAAACTCATTTCAACCCGTGTTCAGTGCATTCCCATGGGGTGTCATCATTTTTACCTGTAAATCCTTCACGTGGACTTATTGATACTCAGAAGTATCGTTTAAAAAAATAGTGTGCCTTTACTACACGCTAGGAGCTGCGTCTGGTTGAGGTTAGCAAATGATTAACGGTTTGTAGTTTCAAGATTGTGCGTTGTTTCAGTTACTATTTTCTGATTTAGGGTTTGAACACTGTATGACTTATCGAATTCGAATACTCTTAGTTGTTTGAACAGACAACACCACTATCTGTTTCTGCATGAAGTGCGTAGCTTAATCTACGGAACAAAACCTTCCCGGGTTGACAAGTATGAAACAGCCTCAGAAGCCAAACACTATCCAGCTTAATATATTTTTTTGTTTCACAATAATTTGATTGAGATTTGCACATAAATCCCTGTAGCTCAAATGGAGTGAATTTTAGATTGCAGTAATTAATATCAACAGAAGTGCAAGTTTCGCAATCTGTAGGTGTATTCCGTGTTCTTAGAGGATAGCAATTTATAACTAACAGCCTAGGTGTCGAACAACTCCATACGTCCAAATATTGCCACTTTTTGTCAAGCAACTATCAGCGCTAAAAATGTCACCCGGACATGTGTCCATCTGAAGGAAAATTGAATTTTCAGGTAACCTTTTCAGTTGTTTCGAAAAATCACTGAGGGGTGTCCGTTCAATTCCGTCTAATCCAGTTCATGCAATCTACGAAGAGAGATAGAAAGCGCTATGCGCTATAACTGATGTAGAGAACGGAAACAGATTCCGTTAAACGAGAATAACTTCTGCATTATACAGCAGTAAATCGAAGGAGTACTACTGACCATAGAGAAAGAAATTCTTTAATAGAACAAGAAGGAAAAGTGGGACTACCGATCGAATACCGTGTCCATCCACTGAATCTTTTGCTCTGGCAATAAATGTGATGTCAGGATTTCGATAAAATGCTGGTTTTTTTAGCTCAAACAGATCCATCACTGTTATAAAATCTTTTATTTTACATCCAACTTTCTTTTAATGATTATATTAATGCACAATTTTGAGCAAGAAGTGGAGGACAATCAAAGTGCTACCATACAACACAAACAGAGAAACAATTTGCCTCAGGTACTCGGCATATCGAGTTCGACAATGTTAGAACTTTCTGACTTATGAATTCCGATAATGACAAAAATTACCATTTAAAAAAGGAAAATAAACCATCAAGTTTATTGAAAACCAATCATCTGGATAGCTCATCGATGCTGTACGCAAACGTGGCTTGATGCATTTGGACAATACTATTAAAATATTTAGGAACGCATTCCAAATATCAAACTTTCCAATCCTATTAGTTTATTCGTCCCTTAGGATCACTGATTATGTTCTTGGGATGCTGATTTTGTAGCTCTGTTTTGGTAGAACTTTTGGGGACGCTCCGTTTTATTTCTATCAGATTTAAAGCTGAAAAATATGGTGAAAGTTTGAAAACGCTCAGTCATTCTCCGGTTCCCGTGTTGTTCAATGAGTAGCAAGGCGTCCTATCCCATGTAATTGTGTACAATCTATGCTCTTTTGGCAAAGTTGCTCTCCTTTTCTGGAATGTTTGCAGGTAAAACAGAGAGTAGTGTGTTCTCATTTCCAGGATATAGTTCAACAATCCCTCAGACATCATAGCATCAACAATCTGTAGGTTTCTTTCTGTAAAAACTGACCATTATTCATGAAGAGAACGGTTCATTCCGACTGCACAGCAGTTGTTACAGGCCCGGTCCACCAGGTGAGGCGTGAAGACAGTAGCGCAAATCACTGCGTGAGGCCACCAGCAAAACACGATTGGTGGATTTACTTGAAGCTGCAACTGTTTCAATAGAATTTGAAAAGACGTACTCTCACTGATGTCGTATGCTTCGTGCATTAAGTCCGAGTCACCAAATTCTCGATTCGAGTTTCAGTTTCGATTTGATTGTCAAAAGTATGCGAATCAGAAAATCTCTTTGCAATCGATAATACTGCCTGTTGTTCTTTGGTGAAACTCACATCTAATACACTGTAGATACAACGCTCAAGTTCCGCACAAATGATTCCTTCCGTTTATATTTCTCTTCTCCTCGAATCATATTATCCACGTTAGTCGGTATATACATATAGTCACAAACTGGTTTCTAATGCCTTCTGACATTTTGTTTGATTCATATTTTGTCCGTGATACATCCCTTCGAAATCCATCTATTCAGGGAAACAATCGGTATAGATAAGACTACCTAAACGATTTTTTGGAGGAGAGGAAATCTGAGTTTTCCTTTCACAATTGTTTAAGATAATAATCAGTTCTTGGAAGTTCTTTGTGAGGCATACCAACAGTTTTTGATGCGTCAAGTTTGACGCCAAACGTCAAGTAATCAGTAAGTCTCCTGAACCGCCACTGTCAATCATTTCAGTATGCATCGACAATTTTACCTGATCCTGCGGAAATGGTCTTATTTGACATATCGATTCACATCATGACCCAAAGGAGGAGCCAGGAGAAAACCATTTGACGCACGATTGTAGTACATCTTGCAAACATGAGCCATTCCGTCGATGTCTCATATTGGCAAAATTCAACAGTGAAAACACACATTTATGGAGGGCCTCATTGAACAACACAAATTGTACCCAATTTTGAGGTGATACCCATCAAATCATCGTTTCGTACATTCCGCATGTATTCACTCATTTCAACCGGGCAGTTGACTGCTTCTGAATCAGTGCGTTCACATGCATCGTGTTCGAATTTTAGTGTTGCTGTTTTGTGTGGACGTTCATACAGAACTGTGATTGCCATAGTTTACTGTTCGCATACCGCCTCCTCAAACTATACCTAACTGTCTATATTTGAATCTGCAAGTGCCTGACACTATTCATTCACGTAAATTTGTGTAGGCAGTAAAATAATGAACTATTGAGAAACCTCGGCGACAGTCACGGCATTCAACTGCCTGTTAAGGGTCGAGTGTATTCTATAGAAAATTGACCAAGCCCTCCATATGACACAGAGGCTTGGCCATTACAGAGACGGGATACAAATAGTCTGTTGGAGTTCGAATACCGCTGTCTACGCACCATTGCACGAGTTTGGTGGGGAAATCAATCCAGAAATCCTAACATTAGGGGTAGAGTTTTAGTTAATTATGGCCGCCCATTGGAACAAGTGGGCGACCTCCAAAGATTACGCTGTTTGGGCATGTGTATGTAGGACGCCAACTAGATTACTGAGACACCTACTGGGTGATAGAAGTCAAGGGAGGGCGATCAACCTAAGACCTGGCATTAGGGTATAACAACCCTAACCAGAGACACGTTCTTATAAGTCGTATTTGGTTCCCTGGTTGGGAACATCGGGAACACCGTAATCAGTTGTTCGAAACGCTGCGTGATATGCTTAATTGTCGTGAAAAGTGGCACCTGTGCATCTACCTAATGTACTTGCAATTTTATTCCGGGTCAATTATCTATTTTTACCCTGTCACTACTTGTAACATACAACTCTCCATTTTACTCCTGCATTCAAACGTTAGCTGAAACTTCCGCTAGAAAGGGCATGTTTAGCAGTTGTAAAAGCTAAAACTAAAACTGACAAACTGAATAGTATTTACCATGGAGTCTATCTCTATCGAAACTTGATGGGCTCAAGAGATAGGCCACAATTGTAGTGACCAAATGGGTGTACGATTTTCGAAAGATAAATCTTCTTATACCACGAACAGAATTGTGAACAACAATTTAAATCATCAAGTCAAAGTAAGCTTTGGTAAGCTTTATACACCCAAAGGGTGTAGTTTCAGCTATTTCTCACGATTCTGACTAGAATTAAATATACCCACAGTTTGTCTTGTTTATGCCTGATTTCGCAACATTCACGGGGTCTTAAGCCCTAATCCGCGTTTGCATCATTCGAGTCAGAGTACCATACTGATTATCACAATCTATCCACATTCAAATTTATCCCCGGGCTTGTTACTGATTCGCTTCCACTAGACAAGTGAACGAAGTTTAAATTNTAACATGAAGTAACATCACTTTGAAGAGGTATTTTACATAAATATCACATTTATTGTCTACCACTTAAAAATGTATGAAGGATATTTAACACAGAGAGTGCATCTAATGAAACGCGGTCATTGGCATCATCACAACCATTGTTGGCCCGGGTCCACACCACCACCACCAACAACAACAACAACAACAATGATAGCAACATTCAAGAAGCTGGTGACAAGTTCGCTTGCTGCGATTTTAGTGGTACACTTATTTGACATGCAAACATTGTCCGGTTAATCAAGGATGACCGCTATGAAACACCAGAACTGGGCCATTGTGTCAAGTTGATTATTTTTGACCATCTCGATCGATTAAAGTAGAACAATGAGATTTTATTTAAAGGGAAGTTCATAAAAATAACCCCCAGATGCAAACTAAGCTATATATGGATTTATCGTCTAATTGCTACGTATGCCTTATTCGCACTCACGGGTCCCTTCGGGGGGTACCAAGTGGCGTTCGAATGTGCACGTTTATGGACGTGGGGATACGAATTAGAACGAAAGCAGACATTTTAGCTGATAGCAGGGCATCTGACGGCTTCATATATTATAATAAATAAAATAGATTGATCAGAATGTAGGGCGAGCCGATTTTCAAGATTATACACTTAAGTTTGGTTTTATTTTATTAGAATAATACTCTTGTATTATTCTGATAAAATAAAACCAAACTTAAGTGGATAATCTTGAAAATCGGCTCGCAATCGAAAGGCCACATCAAATAAACCTGTCACTTGTGGGCTGTGTGCCCTTTAATGCACGGAGTGAAAGACGGCGTAAAAATCGATGATAACCGCATGCCCGCTTTTGTTCTGATGGGGAAAAGTTAGAAGGTAATTCGTCACACATTCCTCATGTCAGACGCAATGAGGCAAACTATGGTGGGCTGAAATTCTAAATATATCGCTCTCTACCCATCTCTCTCTCTTTCTCTGTATCTCAGTGGTAAAGTACTGATCACCCTTCTCGAGGAGTTATTCGTGTTTCCATCATGAAGCTGTGCAACAATGTCTTTCAATGCGTTTAGGCAAGCCATAGAAATTTCTTACAATCGAGAGACTGTCCCTTTAATCGAATCTAGAATTGGCTGAACTTTACTAATGTATCGTGCTGACATTTACAAAACTGTCCTTAATGTAGCTCATCGCAAATACCATAGTGATGGCAATCATTTTCTACCGATGATAAGAATCGAATATGTCCGAAATGCGGATGGTCCCACATGCTCACACAAGCTCGTGGATTCAGACCTTTTGTCGGACCATGTCGGAATTATAGTTGTCTCCCTTGGTCATCGTTGATAGTTCTTCTTTGCGGACAGCAACAGCACGTTGACACGAGATGATTTACTTTGGGGTCTGATGAGTACGGACGTTTTCCTCCTTAAACTGGCCACATTGATGCTTGTGGCCTTTGCTGGATTTTGACGTGAACCGGATCGGGACGAAATGCTAACTTTCCATCCACAACCGTTTTGCAAAAAAGATCAAGCGCTTTATCTCCATTCCCGATAGAAATCATCATTGATGTATCTGTTGAAGGAACTCGACTACCTTATTGTGTTTTGTAAGCTGATCACCTAGTTGGAATCGGAAATTCGGATTTCCTACGGGCTTTGCGCATCAGAGAGCTACTCACTATGATCGGGCCAATGTTATGTCTGATGACATCAACGCACTGAGTATATGTGACACTTTGAGCTTCCAGGTGAACTAAAACTTACAGTCAGTTCAGACAGAAACGGTATTGGTCTGCAGCTATTCAGATAGAAATTTGATGAAAAATATTGATGAAATTTTTATTGATCGGAAATTGATGAATGATGGTCAATATTACCCATGAATTACGTTTATGAAAGTAGATAAACTGCTGCAGAAAGATAATCACTTTGACAACTTTTTTCTATCCATTAACCAAATTATCATTTTACTCAGTTTCACATTTAATAAAGTCTGTGCAAAATGTCTCTTGTTATTTATTATTTTTGTTACATATGTTCCCAAATATTTCAGATCCCTAAACTTGACATTAATGATCAAAGTCGCCAGGGACAAAAGAAGGCGAGGAGAAAGAATTCGGATAGTCATTCATTCCAAATTCATTGGCCGTACCCTCATTGTGACTTGTGCCCTGAAAGGACATTTATAGATCGATACTTAAATCACATCGAACTGCACAATCCAGGGTTCTTGTGGTCACAAAATCAGCTGGCACACACCGGTGAGAATGAATAATTCGGGGAAGACGATTGTAGGGAATACATGGGAAGAAGAAGAACAAACAGCAACATCAGAGAATAGTTTTTCATCACCCTCGTAGTCAGAAGGTCGCAGACCAGTTTGCACGAGGCATGGTAAAAAAAAATAAGCTGTTTTACGCCACTCAAAGTCACATTCAATGCGATATACTTTTGACACGGAAAGGGAATTGATGTGGCCTAAAAACGCCAGCGTAATTAGGTTCATACTGACCGATCGTGGAGTGAGTGATAAACAAAGTCCAAGTTAATGTGTGTGTGTGTGTGTGAGAGAGAGAGAGAGAGAGAGAGAGAGAGAGAGAGAGAGAGAGTACATTCCACTGGTTTCCACACATGCAGTCACAGAAAAATGGCTATCTATGGTCTATGTGGAATATGTCGAAATTCACCGGATATGGTGTTTCAAAAGCGTAGGAGACAGGACAGTTTAGAAAACCGAACTTAAAGTCAAGGTAGCCATTTCCCTAAACGAACTACTCCAAATACTTTCTATGAACATCGGAAACCGGATTGAAAATAGAAGTTATTTTCACATAAAATTTAAGAATAAATTGTATCGTGTTATGTTTATTTCGATGACAAAAAATCTATTAACAAAATATGCTGCATTTTCTCAGCAGCGTACCGATCATGCGACAGTTTAAAGTACGGGGATAACTAGTCCAGGGACTACGATCATTATAAATGGGAATGTGGGTTCCGACAGAGGAGTTTACTGAAAAAAGTGAGGTCGTTCTTTCACTGTGAACAACGCTTGCACGTCTTGGAGTTGAACTGTCTGTGACAGCACAGAACTACTTTAATTATCAAGGTACATTTAAATACCAAGAACAGAATAATTACTACTGAGTTAAATCACATTAGGAATGCTAAAAATGAACAAATTATGTTTTACGCACACACGAACTGTTCATCCGTTGGTCGCTCGTTCCACCTTTTGCTTTAGAATGGGTAACTACAAAATTGGCTGTAGTCTCCACTGGAGCAACCTTATTTCTTAGGCTGTTGTCAGTACAGATGCCTTTGTGTGTATGTGGGGTGCAGGGTTGGGGGGCGATGTAGTAACCCATTACTTCAATTAGTGCATCACCTTTCATTTCATATTTTACGACAAACTCCTCAGGCGTGCGCATTAACTGTAACTATGGGATTTTGTACACCTTATAATTCTGTCTGTCCGTACTACATGACCCTCCTCCCCCTGTTTCAACATTCACTTACTATATTCTATTCGTTTTCTTTGTACCAAATCAACACTGTAGCCGGGGCAGTGATTGGATGAACAGAAAATTTTCAGCGTATCCGCGATTTCTGAATCGGTTCCTGATATTGCCTTAATATCATATGAAGCTCGACATTTTCTCATCAGTTCTATAGCATTTGGTGAATGGATTAGAGCGACCCCATTGGTTTATGACAAATATATTCATCTGTCGGTTCAGTATGTCGCTACTTGCCACTGAAATGCTCCGGAGAAAATTTTAACTCTTCAATCTTTTTGAAAACCATGTTCAATAATCTAAATGCATTGCACTCGAGGGGATTCAAACCTTGATCAGTGGGTCAATTTATTGCGGTGGGCTAAATACCCCGTGTGTATTCACAGCATCTCTGGGATGCGTGGCATATGGGCTTTGAACAATAAATCCATCCTCAACTCCAACACACATTTAAAAGATTACTTATAACTCATTTATAGTATGTTTACCCCACTCGGTGGATTCCAGTTACTTTTGACGGTTTCCCACGAAAGTTTTCTCTCATTCGACTGATTTTTGTCGATCAACGATTGTAAATTTTAGTTTTACAAAATTAAAATCGATACTCGATACTCCATAAGGATATCTTATAATGAACTAGATTCAACAAATAATTT
Source organism: Echinostoma caproni (assembly GCA_900618425.1). Lineage (NCBI taxonomy): Eukaryota > Metazoa > Platyhelminthes > Trematoda > Plagiorchiida > Echinostomatidae > Echinostoma > Echinostoma caproni. Next base: position 26,021 of record UZAN01046538.1, read on the forward strand.
GATCGCATGAATATTTTGTGACCTAAATACTATCTGGTGTATGCCGTGATGTGGTCTGAGTAAACTGGTTTCCATGTAATTTTATTCATCCCAGAACTTAAACGCTAGTGCAGATATCAACTTTCCAGAGAACTATATATGCTTTTGACGCCTTCCCCTGTTTTACAAGACCTTGAAAAGTGGATTTCTGAATAGGATATCTACGAATTTTTCAATCTACTAACGCTCGTATTTTTGAATATTTTGAACCGATGCATTCAACTTTTGAGAGACACCCACATCCTTCCTGCTAAACTCTAAATAGTTTTCTTTGGATTCTTTTACCAAACATCACGTGATTTGCTTATCTCTATCACGTGTGTTATCTAGTCGATAAAGGTCAGTGATAAAATAACCTGACACATATGAAGAAGGAAGTCCGGCAAAACATCGGATAATACCATAAACCTCCGGAAGTGTTGATCCCACATGAAAAATATTGATAGCACATAAGAAAAATGGTCAACGGTTCAAAACTAGATGCAAAAATTGAAGTCAACAATGAAATTCTAACCAAGAATGGAACATATCAAGTCTATTTCCTGTTCTCTAAATCAAACTGCTAGCATTGTCAAGATCAACCCGAATCCAATTTTATCCCTGTCAGTCACCTTCATGAGAACATATCGATTAATTCGAAAATCCTATGAATTCCATGAGGGTAAAATGTTTGGAAAAACTAGTCTGAGGTGATCAACAACAACCGCATCCTCCAAGCCTTCGATCAGAGAAAAAATTTATTAACTTCTCGACACATCTGTCCCACCGCATCAATATGACAAGTCCACGCACTAATTTTGATATTGAGAAAATGTTTAGGTGGAGTTCGGTGATTGGGCATTTTTGGCTTCTAGTGCTGTGACGCAGTCAAGCATGGCAAAATAAAGCGTTATATGTAAAGCAGAATATGCGCGCAATGAGGAAGTTTTTCCTTCCACTGAAATCGACCAGCCACTATCGTTGTTGTTTTCTTTACTTCTGTTGGTGTGGCTGAAAAAATGATATATGTACCAGAGGCAGATCTAACCACATGTATCATGGCAAGCGCGCACACAACAGCTAAAGGAAAAGCTGAGCCTATGAAGCATAATTCCCAGGCTTGTAGGACGAGTACTAACACCTGACTACTTTGTGAGATGATACTCACACTATGTGAGTAATAGGAGAAAGCAGGGCATCCTGGGGCGTATTAGTGGATTTAATATCGTATTAACAGGAGATCCCAGAAGACTGGCGAACAGCGTAAACGCTAGTCACGTCTTTCATGAAATGACGAACCAACTGTTGCAAATTACATGTTTCGTTCCAAGTAACCTGATCTACGGCTACCAATGTCGTTCTCGCCATTAAAGGTTCCATAGTTTGACAGTGGCCTTGGGGATTCAAAATACGAGCATCGGATTTGTCCGTTCTGTCACACAATAAACCGAGATGAAGAGTCAGTAGTTGTTGTGGGATGCAAAGTCTATTCTACGCGAATAGCCAACTATATAACTTATTCCAGTGCTAGGTTGTCTATCAATACTCATACAACCTAGACATAATGGCTGTCACAATATTTGGAATATCTGAGGTTGTTACGAGAACACAGAATAAAATTCCCAGCGGAGACTCCGAAAGCCGAGAGTATGTGATCATGACATTTTATGCATTCGTATTCAAATAAAAATTTGCCATTACAAAAGAACTTCGAGTGGTTTGCCGGTTTGCAGCAAATCTAATTACAAAAGACTTTGTTTCTACAGAACCCTCACAACATTTACGAAACCCCAATGTATTTTTCGTTTCGATCAATACAATCTACACTAGCCATAGTTCATTTTTCAGTCTTCAGGATTGAGGACAGAGGGCAGGGTGCCCGGGTCGAATGTCCGATCACAAGTGTTCGTTCCTCCCTTCAGGTGCTCATCCAGACGCCGTTCGAAAGCAGCATCTAGCTCCTCTTCCACCACAATCGCTGGAAGGGAATTCCAGAGTGTTGTTGACCTACGCGAGAGTCGGTAGACTAACAGAAGACCAAATGACTACAGTTTCCGCAACGTGACAGAGTGCCTCCGCGTGCGGTCCTCTGTCCTTAAAGCGAAATGCTGCTGCAACTCCGGGCCCATATCACCCCTCAGGATCTTCTTCAGACAGATGAGATCTCCCCTGAGGCGTCGATACGCAACTGAGAACAGACCAGTAGCCTGTAGACGACCTTCATAGCTGGTCCCGCGTAGTCCAAAACGAGTCTAGTGGCAGCACGTTGTACACGCTCCAACTTAGCCAGTTCACCGGCCGTACAGGGGTATGTCGCCGCACCATCATACTCAAGTCTTGGTCTGACGTGGGAAGCGTACAGCAGTCTGAAAGCGTCCATTGTGATCCGGTTGAAAGACCGCCGAATAGGTACCAGAATGCTCCACGCGCTGGCATAGACCCGATCGGTGTTTTCTCGGGTCTTTAGTGAGGACGTAACCATAACTAAGGCATTCATATACAGCCTGTGTCTTCGCATTGTCCAAACGAATGTCGAAAGAATGAGTTTCTTAGATCACGGTTGTCGTGGACGCTGGAACCGGAATCACCTCGGTCGACTTTGAATAAATATAGATGACGATGAAGAAGTACCTACTGTTCAGCTACGAAAACCACCACTGTCAATGCACTCTGCCGAGCTTTCGCCCAACTCGGCAGATCGGACCAGTTGCTATCCCCTACAGCAACTGGTTTACGTTTACCTTTTTTGCCACTGTTGCAACTCCTCAACTATCACACACGCACTATCAAACGACCTACAATCCAACGATCAAGGGGGGTGATTTGTAAACACTTTCAAACGTGT
>UZAN01046539.1:4476-19498 GCA_900618425.1 Echinostoma caproni
GCAAATACCACTGTGATCCAGGGCTTACGTGGCGTCCGCGATTGCTAATCCGTGCTTCGTATTTCGTGATCAGTGCGTACAACTATTATAGTTTCCTTATTTTACACCTGGTGAGTCACCCTCGTCGGAATCGAGCGGTTGTACTCCTATGGAAAGTTTGACTAATGGAAGACACAACATAAGTGTAGATGCGTTTACATTTAGGTTGTGACGGCTATGGGGCAATACGATAATCATTCCCGCGAGTTCAAAGATTCAAAACACTCGGTGCAGTGAACAAGTGAGGCTAATGAATGTCATGGTATACGGAACAGTTCGATCAAGACCAGTATATCAAAAATAAGAAGAACGTTAGGTCAACCTTGGATATTGAATGAACTCCTTTTTCAAGGCGCTGTAATTGGTATTCACTTTGACTGAGATTCCACTGTCCACAACCTCGGATTTGAGCGATAACCCGCAATCGGGACACGGCCGATTTCCTGATGTCCTTCCAACTCGACTGGGTCACCGATCTATCCGACTTTCACGATTATAACAGTGTTTGCCTCATTCCTATAAAGCATTTGTTTAAAATCAGGCGTTAGAACGATCCAATCATCACAAACGTAAATAACAAATATGTTTGATCTTGATCGTTGTAAAAGTACCTAGTATCTCCAAACTTATTGGTCAGACAATAAAGCCATAGCAACAAGCCCATTGCTTTTGCTATGCCTCACGTTAAAGTGACAGCGAACATTACGAAAGCGTAGAAAAAGGCGAAATTTGCCAACAGTAATTCATGAATTTTATATTAAAAAAACTGAAACCATACATTTTCTCTGATCGTGAATGTGAACGAACAGCATGATGCACCCCGTCATTCGTTGGTTCTGTTGTACCCCCTGGGGACCCGGAACAAGACAGACCGGATTTGATGGGGAAAAAAACTTGGTCGAAGCAAATGTCCGTGCCCATCACGCATAGAAGTGCACTTGGCCACGATCGCGTGTCAACCGGACGGGAGGGGGTGTGTGTGGTCCGACATCGCCGACTGCCGATTCCAGACGCGCATTCTCTCTGGATGCACTGGATTCGCAATCTCTGTCCGGTTCTGATCGCAACGATGATGTTGATGATGGTGAAAAAAGTTGAGTATGTTTCAATTTCGGCTCTACATTTGCCCGAGTGTGAAAAACCTGTGAACCGGAGCTGTCTCAGACATATATATCACAGTTGTCCTATTTGAGGTGGGTGGGGTGTGTGTGTGTGTGTGTGTGTGTGAAACGATAATGCACGTTTTGCACCAAGAATAATTCACTCGTTGTTATCGGGTTGCTTTTTCACCTTTTTGGGGGTAAAAATTGAAAAGTGAGTGTGCACTTTGCTTACAATCACACTTTACTCTAGGAAAAAATACCATGACTATAGTAAGAATCAGTAAGTTGTATTAAATGGATAGGGAAAACCAGAGTATAACATATATGAACTGATCATGATACGGAAGGTGTTAGTCCGTAATGAATACAACAGGTGTGGAGGTACGAACAACAAGTCAGTAAACGTGACGCTGGGAGATTGGAAAAGGTTGACACATGGTAAATTGGGTTGAAATCGCTTTCGCGGCCATAGGTTTTTTACTACACACCAATGTGGGATGAACAACCGTCAGAGCGGACCGCATAGCACGAAAGCCTGCTGTTCAGTGATCGCAACCGGCAGTCTAAACCCCGGAGGCTTGGAGTGGCGAGCCACATAAGGTGTGGTATAGAACCGGAAGACAGCAAAGCTGCCTACCACCAAGGTTGGGCGGCGGTGAAGAGGCTGGAACCTCGGACCACAGGGNCAGGGTCCAAAACCCGCCGGTGACGGTAGCTCTTTAACCAGATTACTTTCGTGCACTACTCCGGCTTCATAGTCTGTGGTCAGTCGAAAAATCCACGCGCGCGCGCGCAAGTTGGCGCACAGACACACACACACAAATGACTTAATTCAACACCAACTTTGGTCCATTACTAATCTCTTCAATAGTTGAACCATATATCCGTACAGGTCTAATCGAAACTGAAGCAACGGGTCCATGTGAAACACTTGTCGGTTCGTATAAGCGACAGCATTTATGCTGAAGTAATTTTGTTTTCCAAATAATAATAAGCAAGCCTTAATGAGTCCTTATAGCCGTAATTTTCCTGATTCGTTTCTACTCAGCAGATGGAATGCTTCAGAATGTAGCTCGGATACTCCCATTTTGTCAGTAGTGGTTGATCTGGACCATGCTAAGTTACCAGCTAACTAAAAAGGAATAAAACAATGTTCATTTATAACAAATTAACCTTGATGATAATTAAAGTGTAAAGTTTGTTATGATAATAGGAACGTTTAAAGCTTGCGCAAAAATGACCTTGACATCAAGGTTGACTTCAATGAAAATGGTACTCCTCGAATTCATTGAATTAGCTATCCAGGTGTGGAAAGAATTTCATTTAGTTATTCAATAAAAGTGCTATAATGGATTATATATTCAGTCAAATAATTCCTCTTAACAAATGACCGAGATGGCAACGGTTCATGGAAATAATCTGAATCACTCCTTGAGTCACTCCTATTTGAATAAATATTGCGTTTTTTTACTTGAGAAAGCTTTCACTTTTCATGTTTGTATTATTTAATCTTGGCAACCAAGGTCACGCACTTTTAATTAAAAATCATGCAGACTAGAAATTACTTAGATCGAAGTAGACGCGAGATGGATTATTGTCTAAACCTAAAGCATTAATATAGTTGATAAATATAATGAAAGAAAATATTTTAGTGCATCCCAATCGGCCAGTATTCTAAATATCTGAGACGATAATAATCGAGTATACATAACTTCGTCTTTCCAGTTTGTTCTTATGCACCGGTGGGCATATCTTTCCATATAAAGTCGCTTTTATTCATAACCAAGCGCAGGGTGGCATATCATCTACAAGAGCACTTTCTAGCCCGTTGATCGAGGCAACTCATGAGCTATAATAATTATGAATGTGATACATCACATTATTTTAGTGAAAGTACAAAAATCAATTAAGACGGGAGTCCAATTAGGAATCTGAGGGTTGTGCAATTACTGGCCTACTCGATCTGTCCTTTCGGAATCGAATATGAGCGATGTTTTATGAAAGAAAATAGTAACTGAATGAAATACTTGTGTGAAATTCAGTGAGAGAGAGGAGAATAGGGGTAGGTTGCACGATTTACACCAAGACAGATTGTAAAGCACTCCGAATGAGAGCAAAGGGAAGAAAACATCAGCTGATATCGTTGCACACGAATACGACTGGGGCAAATGTTCACATTTTCAACACGATCAAGACAGCGACGGACAGATGTGTATTCACACACAGACTAGGTTTTGCATCTTCCTCATTGCAACCGAATTCACAAACATTTGAAGCCCGGGAGTAGTGTGTTTTGGATGTGTTCATTAACCAGTTTGGCGGGTCCCTCGCCGTGTTTCGTCAATAACAAATGTTGAATGATGGATGACACAACACAACAACCCGTGGCACTGTTCGTCAGATCACACGTATAATATACCAGTTGTAATGTGATTTCGGAACATTGGTGGAGACGATAACCAGTTGTGTACACAGATCCCGGAGCTTATCCCATGTGGGGGAGATGAGATGCCGATTGATGGAGATAGGTGATCAAAATTTAGCTTCTAATTTGACCCCTTAAACCTTCAAAGAGGCATTACCCATCACTAACACAAGCACACTAGACCACGTTACAGCATTACCAACCACCACTCCCCCCCCNCCCCCCCCCCCCCCCCCCCAACAACACGGAGCACACAAAAACACCCGCCGTCGTGTATCGCTCAACATTCATTGATGACGAAACATGGTCCGGCTAGGACAAACTGACTGAGGGTCATAAATGCGAACGCTTATCCTCGACTGCACAGCTTCTAGCAGTCGGGTGCAGTTGGAAGATGAAGACATGGTCTGGGTTTGTGTGTGTGTATGTAAAAGGAACCGTCAGTCTCCTTGCGGCTGTCTTCAGAATGTTAAAGAAGTGGCTGTTCGTTCCTATTATGTCAACTGTTTCTAAGTACCCCATTGTACCAGTTGGGGCTAACTAAAATCCTGTAACCTCGGTCTGTTTTGCCCACTATTCAAGTTTATCTCATCAAATAAATATTTCATATGGATGTTGATTTATTTGGCTTTGATGCGTTGAAAAATGTATTTGCCGTGCAACAACTAAACAAATTATGATACTCATAATAGCTGGAAGAAGTATCATGATCACAGGATGTGTTGAATCCAACTAATCCGTGCTAATTTCATCAGCGGTGTGCATACATTCAGATCACGTTTGGTCAAAACGGTGACAGGTTTGGGGACAGGTCACCACACAAGGGGAAGAGCAATCAGTCAATGCGAAAGACAAAGGTCACTAACATGAACCGGAATGCAGAGAGCATAGGGGCAGGGAGCGGAATCAATGTAGGACACTAACACCTATCCCGGCAGAGCAAGGTCGGCCACCAATTCGGTCTGTTCACATAAATGGTGCTTATAACGTCGAGTGACAGCTGTTTCAGCGAACCGTAGTAGACAGGTACCTTTCTGGCGCATCAAGACACGAAAGTTGTCCCTAGGTTTGTCACATTCTTTGCAATCCAGTATATGACGGGTGATTAAACTGGACGGAACCTTGGGCCCGTTGGGCGTCCAATTCTGCGATACACACCCCGCTATCCGGGCGGACAAGCGTATGTTAGTTCTTCCGACTCACTTACTAACTCAAGTACATTGAAATAGGTCAACACGAGAGGAGCTCAGTGATGCGTTGAGTTTGTGTAGTTTGGATTCAATGAACATTCCGCTTCGTGTCGTGCAGTATAAGATGGGATGTAGCATTACACGTTATTTCAATCGTTTGTTTCAACCTGCACTGAGGCATTTCGATCACCGTGGAACGGTGACAAAAACAGCTTTTTGAGACGGTGTCACTTTGTTCTCATTTAAGAATAATGGGCTCCACACTTGGAAGTATACCTTTTAGGGTATCCATTTTCGTGCAGTGCCGTGGATATGCAATGAACATCACCTGTCCTTAAACCTATCATTCATTTGACAAAAACTTCCTAGTTGATCCTTCTCTTTGTGCTCATGAAAAATGTGATTCACTTATTATTATCCAATGAACAAATGAGTGACTGAATCTATTTATCGCATTAATTCACAACTTTGTTACAGAAAATGGTCCACATTCTTGCAGGTACTTGCACAAGCTTTTGGAGGGAGCGCGGGGNGGGGGTTAAAATGTCGGAACCACAACCGGCGGGATAAGTTGTGTTCGGTATGCCTTGTGTTCGCAAACTAAAGCGTTCGGAGCACATGGCATGGTGTGGTTGTGTGAAAAAAAATAGCACATTAACCGGTTCACATGCAGAGATAATTGGCACTGTAGTCTATCACCCTATACGGTCACAGTCATTAGCATGTGCGGAGGATAATTGTAGATCTTGCAAATGAACGGACGTATAACAAGTTGTAAATACTAACAAACACGATCTTGGCCACATGTTGATCGAGCACTGGGAATTCGGCAAGTCCAATAATGCTCACGTGCGTGGTTTTTACCGGGAACGTCAGGTTCACAATCGTCTGTTTTGTGTTTCCACTACCTGACAGATCTGTCAAGTGTCCACTCACTGAAATGAATCAGTATGATGAATAGGGATTCCGGGGAAATGTTATTCACAAGCCAGACCCAATAAAGTTTGTTTTTCCTCCGGTGTCGGCTTTCCTTTAAATGCAGAACACATGAGACAGGATAGATGAAGATGAGGAGCTTTGAACCGCGATACGTTTTATGCCATTTATCAAAACTAATGGTTCCAATGATGAAACGCGATTTGCCTTTCCATGATTAGATTAGATTAGAGAGAGAGAGCAAATATGACAATCACACTTGGTGCCTGCGGTGGTGAATTGTGTGGCTCTCTTTGAAACTGGTTCAAACGTATCCAACAGGCATTTTGGAATTCGGCTAGCTTAGCTTGAATGATGTCAACGCGTCGTCCCGGTTTCTACTACCAGTAATTCCGTCCACTTAACGTGTTTCCTAATTAGACTTTTCTAACTTTTGTTCAAGTTTGGAAGGTTTTTGTAGTCAGTATTTTGGCTCAACTCCAATGTCATATCTATCCGAACTGAACTCAATAGAAACTTCTCTCAACGAAACAGCTTCAAGCCAGAATTTGTACAAACCATTATAAAGAATGTGGATATTTGTATTCTACGTTGCATTCTATCTTGGGAAGCTGAACTAATAAAATAAGCTTCAAGTACATGGACCTTTCTCAATGACCATACCCGTCAAAAGAAAGGCTAGCTCACTTGTTTAGGGCACAATTTCGGCTATCGATTGAAACGCTAGTGAAATGTCATTTCACTAGTATTGGGTTCCCAATCAAGTAGGTAATTATCCTTGATTGTGGAATTGAATGCAAGATGGGATAAAAGATAATACGCGAATTTACATTTTCACCAGTTCTGCGACTCATGAGCTGATAAGGCAGTAGAGTGATTCCAAAATTGGGGAACTAGGGAATGCCATAAACCGAGCACTTTTGAAGTAAATGTCGTAGGCAAGTTCGAAAACTCGACGCCATATGTTGTATCCCAGTTTAAGTAGAATAATAAGCATATAACGCACTAAGCAGAAAGTTTATTGGTAATTATGGTAATTATTTAACTGTTTCACGAACCGGGAAACAAGCGGGAACGAACAACGTGTAGGAAGGAAGGCAGACCGACACTGGCTCTCGCGTCACACTACATCCGAATGCCATCAAGCCGGCATTCAAACAGTCAGCCAATCGATCAACCAATCGATCGATCAATCATTTTGGTTACAGGCATGTATGACAAACGATCAGTCATTTGTAGGCCACAACAACTGGTCAGTGATACTTTGCACTTATTTTCTACAAATAAGTAGCAATACATGACTCCTTCTTCAAACTGATGTACCTGCACTAAAATATTCCACACGATCAATCTTGGTACAGTTTAATTAACGGATTTTTGATGAAACAGACGCAAGCCTGTTGAATATAATGGATATTCGAAATATAACAATCGATTCCATATATCCTCGGTAACTTGTATTTGCTGGTCAGATGCATTTCCTGGTAATTTCACCCTTGAGCTGCGTTTCTTGAAACTGATACAAAATATCCCCCTCTTTTGGGGGGCAAATAAAGTACCTAAAATTCCTATTAAATTCAAATGGTTTGTTAAAAAAGTTTTCTAACGTCAACGGTGACAGTTGATTTTCTCCAGTTGCATTAACTCTTCAGTCTGTCATAGACTGCGTTCTAAATCGGGAACCGATAACAAAGACGGGTCAGACAGACAGTCGTGACATCCCAAGACAGGCACTTGAAACATGATGAGATAATAGCCCAGCGTCCTTGTCAAGATAGCATAATTTGGTCAAAATGTCTAAAGACAAAAAGACTAAATATAATTCACGACCAATTTGTGTGTGTTTGTGAATGTTACACTGCACGAATTCAACCAGGAAGTTTGAACGGATTGAGCAACTGTTTACAGACGGTGCATATCTGGACCAGTACGTTAGGGCTACGTGACCGGTTCTCCAGACAAGGGTTCATTGCCAGGAGTGAATGCTTCTAAAGAAAAAACGGAAACCAAAGAGGGAAACAATTTCAAAAATGAATCCTGGTGGAAAAACTTTGTGTCATTTGATTGTCTCTCGAGCGAATCACGGCACGTGATTTGAAGAAAATCAATAACTTAATACGGATGTGTTGAATTGTTCCCAAATCAAACACGATTGGAATCGTGACAGAATAAGCTAAACAATAAAAAATTTCAATGGGAAAATAAAATGTCATTAGACGTCATTCATTTACACCGTGGAAACTGATGGAAAGGTTTTGTAAATAACTAGACTTTTTGCATGGTCTGGCTGTACTGCAGAAGAGTTTCTACCATGGTCCTAATCGGTGAATATGTAATCATAAGAGCCATATACACCAGTGACGATAGCCTCGATTTTCTTTGGATTTACCGGCTGGAATACCATTTTGGCGAAGACAAACAACAGGGCGTAGACATACTTCAGAACTGTCCTACATGGTGAATGCATTGATATCCACAAATAAACACGCGACATTGAATCCAGATAAGCGACTATGATTGTACCGTCAGACTACTTAACGAGAGCCTGATTCCAAATGCTTTTGCAAATCCAATAGTTCATGCTTGACATAACAAACTACTCTCATTTTGATTGCACCCGCTGTGGAAACAAGGAAACACCATGGAACACGCAAAAAGAATGACAGTGAATAAATCACATAGTGGGAGAAATCAAGACGGTAAACCTATTCGTTGTGCATACCGTAGTATTATCTTACATCTTGCATCATCACTATCATCATCATCATCGTCATTAGACAGTGAGATACAGTGAAGCGAACTTCACTGATCGTTGTCAAGCTCATAATGCACACAAACCAAGTGATAACACACAAGATGGAGAGGAATGGGACCTAAGTGGAGGGACGCAAACAACCGCTATGGTCAACACACAGAGTACGCAATCTAAGTGTGCATACATACCTTTTCAAAGCATTCTGACCTGATAAGAACACGAACACCACTGCCGTCGGTTAGTCACCATATCCTTCGTTGTCTCCAACCAGTCAGAGTCTTTTGGACCCCAACGTGGAAGATAGGACAGACCGATTCTACCTAATCGCTGTGCACAGTTCTTCGTGTCTCGTTTCTACATCATCTGTTGACCTTCACGCAGTTTCGTCCAACCTGGAGCCGCAACTGCGAATAAGGCATGGTGCGGTAGACGATGGCTGGGCATACGCAATACGTGTCCTAACCGGCGCAGCCGACTAATCTGAATTCGATGGAACAACGAATCCTCCAACGAATCAGTACCAAATACGCTCGCTCAATCCAACCAGCGCCAAACTACGTAAGCATCGGCAGTCGAACAATTCTAGACGATGAATATGTTCCCCTGGCAACCATAGAGCAGAACTAATCGCACATTGGCGCAGTGAACATGATCTTTCAGTTTCAATGAAACATCATGTCTGCATCAAAGGTGTTTGAGTCCTGCGTAAGCTACTCCAGCCTTGGACATGCGGGTGGTCACTTTATGGACCACGCCATTGTCATTCATCAGGCAGCTAAGAAGCAGAAACATTCCACTATAGCTAATTTTTGAACATCAAGCATCAGCACCGGGGTAGACGACATCCAATCTTGAAACATCACTTCGCACTTTGAAGGTGCAAACCGCTTATCGAAAAAAGTTACAAAACTGGAAAGTCTGTCAAGAGCACTTTGCGCATCCTCCGTACACTCGAACAGACAAACGGTGTCATCCGCATAAGATGTTCAAGAGGAAGCTCGACAGCGTCCTGCGAACAATGTGGGTATGCAGATCTATCATGAATGAGATCTTCGAGTCTGTGGTGATGAGGCTCATACGGGAAATTACCCTCTGCCTCTAATTGAAGAACATTGAACATTGAACATACTCTAAATCGCACGGTTTATCTCCAGCCATCCATTGAAAACCAACATTTTGGAGAACACCTAGTGCGTTCTCCGGTATTTCTTCTACGACGAAACTGAACAGGAATGGTCAAGTAGGACACATTTAATGAACAGAAATCTATTTTGTAGATCCATCCTCCAAGAGCAATCCATTCATGTATTTATATTGGGTGAAAATCAGAACAAAGCCAAACTAAATAGTGTTCCAAGTCCTGGACGCACTCACGTACGGTGCCACTATTGTAAATTCGTTTGAGAAGAACTCCTGATGCATTACCCATTCATGAATCGTGAGTACATCATAAAAGCACAGACGTTTACGACGGATATCGACTTCCCTCTTATGAAAATCAGTGTTATTCTTCTTCATTTCTAACTGACACGCCAATACAATCAATATTCCTTTCTGAACTGATTGAATAAAACTGGTGAACATGTAACAAATATTTCTTAGATTTGAACAGAAAAATGAAAACCGGAGAAATCAGTTGACTACTCGAATTGATGATCGTTCGAAAATAAAACACTGGAAGGAGTGCATTTGGAAAAAAAACAACGAACAGATAAAACTGGTTTTGAAAGAAAATGCCGATTTTTGGAAAAATCCAAAAGGAATAAGTCAGACTTTTCTGACAGCCCACTGGGTGGTCAGTATGTATTGATAGTGTTCATGACTTTACATGAAAGCCCCGTCTAAAAACGGGGAGAATGATGTGGAGCGATTATAAAAATACTCCCCGGAGAAGCGCAAATTACTGAATTACTCGTGGTTCGGCAAAATAACTGTGGTAACCCGGGCTGTTATGAATAGGTTTCGTTGTTTGTTTTCTGTATTCTGTATGAATTTCAGTTCGAACAGAAGTTCCAGCAAGAGAATGAGACCCATTCGGCGAGCTTGGCAATTTGCTTGCAAACGTTTCATCACCGGTCGAGGTGACTTACTCAGTGCTTGTGAAGTGGCAGTCTTCTGCTTGTATCCGTCCGTTTATACGTGTGTTTTTCTGCATCGACTATTTTTGTCCCTTGTTCTCACTGAGTTCGACTCGGTTCGCCGTTAACTTTCCCGATTCGTGGCCGAAGCCGTAATGCAGAAGCTGGAAAACCGGGAAGAAGGATAAACAATCGACAATTTTTGGACAGCTTGAATATCAGAATGCCATCTGGAAAATCTGGAGAAAACGGTCTACCGCGCTAAAAGCAATAGTTACGGACCAAATTCTGAACTTCTAAAAGATGGTGTGTTAGAACCTTGTTCAGAAGAATCCAAACACACTGCACCATCGATATACTCAAGAAAGAAGAAAGATATCCCCTCAGAGTATTTGCTCGCAATGGCTACATCCGCAAACTCATCAAAAGAACTCTGACTCAAAGAAAGAAAGAAACAACAGACGGAACATTGGGAACAAGAACGACCCTGTCGTACATCAAGGACGTTTCGGAAATGACAGCAAGATTGCTCAAATCATATGGAATCCAAGTGGCTCACAAACCGACCGCCTTTCTAAGGGGACTTCTGCCAAAACCAAATGAGAGAACAATGGAGAAGGACAAGAGCAGTGTTATCTACAAAATGAACTCCAAGAACTAATCAAAACACTATATGGGACAAACTGAGAGAAAGCTATCCAAAAGGATCCGTGAACACTAATCGGCAGTCAGGAGACATGACCCACTAGGACATCAGTTTGACTTCGAATCAGTGAAAATGATCAACAAAGCCCAGTCAAAACACGCCAGAGAATTTATCGAGGATCGGTACTTTTTAATCGACTCAATAAACAGGCGCATCGAACTGGATCACGTGTACACACGAATGCAACTCAAGGATCAAATGACGCAACAAAAAACGGCCACGCCGTGACCTGAGGATGAACGGAAACCGCAATCACGACGAAAGGACAAACCTCTCTCACCCTCACTCCCGAGCACCAACTCAACGACGAACCGAGTCGAACACAATGAGAACATGGGACCAAAGTGGTCGGTGGAGAAGAACACATAAACGAACGGATACAAGCAGTACACTGCCACTTCACAAGCACTGATGATGTCACCTAGGCTGGTAATGAAAAGTTTGCAACGAAACTGCCAAGCTCGGGGCGAACCGACTAAATGGAATTCAGTTCACCCGAGCTAAGATAACCGATTTTCAATAATTTGTCAACAAACAATGCGACACTGGTTCAAACGTTCGCTGTTCATCGATTACAGAGTAGGTCAGGCCTAAAGTGAAAGCCTGCGAGGAAGTTAGACGTTAGGTGTTCCCCCGGATTTCGAAACCTTGGTAATCGCTCGCTTGACTTGTATTTTGATGGCACATTAACCGATATGAGTTCTCCATTCGAACCGTTTTTGTTCCGTTATTCACTCAAATTCTGGTCTCTGATACAATTTGGGGCACACAAGCATTGTAGCAGGATTTGCAATTTCGCAGATATTTTCCCCGTTCGCTTGTTAAGGTACTAATTCTCCCAGATTTTTATGAATATCTAGACAGTTAGAGCTGATGCAGCACAATGACATTCGTTTCTAAGATAAGGATGATGATGATGATGATGATGATGATGATGATGATGATGATGATGATGATGATGATGATGAATCGGGTTCTCGTTTCTGATATTGGCCGTTCGTTCATCTCTGATGAAACGTTATTCTCGCACACAAATCTTGGATTTGATAAAACTGAATAAGATAATGAGTATGATGATGATAATGGTGACAATAAAATGAACAAGGAGAAGATAGACCGAGGCGGATGATGGCAGTCACGATTCTTCTCATTCCCAAAAACCGATCGATTATTTCTACTTTTTCAACCCACAAAACCTTTTTGTACCATTATTTTATCGTTGAGATTTCAGCGTGCCTCCAATCACACGCTTTTTCTTGGTCTGTTAATCTGTATTTGTATCTGCAAGCAACCTTGTGTTTATTGGGTTCCGCGGAGAATCGTGATAGCACAAGTTCCATAGTATTTATTCTACTCAGTGAGGTGTTCGCTTCCAAATGAGCCAACGATCTGTTCGCGCGCACGCGCGCGAAAACGAACAAATCGATTTGCACAAATCAAATGAGATCTTCCACATAGACTGCGGATTCACTGATTGATTTTGCAGATCACTTTCAGAGAAAAAATCTTTTTTAAAAACATCAAATAAATGTACATGAAATGAAAGATAACCAATGTTTAGAAAGCGCTCAGTGAACAGTACGGGATCAAACAAAGACAGACATCTACAACTGAATTACAAATGGGACACCCTCGTTTTTGAGTTGCACGGTCGACTAATGACAAAAGCGTTGATGAATAGAGAAGCCAAAACAACAAAGGTTTCGCTGCATCTGTACACGTGCACATACTGCAGTCCTTTGTGATCATTTATATATTGTCAGTGAATAACCGAATCATAGGCTTAGATTGAGCAAGGTTCAAACTACTGACGAAACATTTTTTTATCAAGGTAGCGCCTGAGTGATAAGCTATTCACGCTGTTCACACACTTAAGGTTGGGGATTTTGAACGGCTGGTGCCTCGGCGTCTCTCAGAGCCTTGGCGTTATTTTCATCCCTAGTTTGACCAATCACCGCAATTGTCTCCAGTAGAAGGACTTTGATGAAAAATGCATTTACAATCATAGTAACCATATGTTTGTTTGAATGTTTCTGTCTTTCGATAATGTGTACAGTGTAGTAGGAAATGGAGTCCCTCACTGGATGGAGAGTTTTTGACAACAATTTGACTAATTTATGTTGTGGTGAGTTAGACATAGACATAAAGGATCGCAGTGGAATGCCTTCTTTGTGCACCTTTGGCAAACCGTAAATCGATAGCATTAGACTCCTTCCCGGTTGTAATTGTGATTATCTCACCGTGGCCTCTCGAATCAGTCGCGCTCGCATCAATGTTTTCAGTTCGATACTGGTTTTCTTCTCCGGTTCTTGCGGATCATCCTTTGTCTTATCCTTCTCTTAATGTTGTGTCATCATTCAGAATAGAGAGCATTTTTTTTATAACACACCTCATCCACCACAACAACACTAGATCATTTATTTGAAGGTAGAGGCATCACATTGTCATTCAATTTTAGTTCCTTCAGTACCCCCAAGTGGGTTTCAGTCAGTAGTGCGTGTTGCCGCATTGATTTCATTCGGTATTGATGCTCCATGTCCACTAATTGTGCTTTGAACCATCTAAGAATATCCTCATTTGTCAGTTGCATGATTGATAAATTGTCAAAAAAGGCTTTCATCCTCGTTTGAGAAACTATGCGGTGAGGAATCCGTGGCGTATCATAGTAGTTGAAACCACATGATAATGATTCAAGTTGTAAACGAACGAGCTTACATGATTTTGTGTTGAACACAAATTTACGCAGATCTTTGGGAAACGATGAAACCATTAGTTTGTGGTTCAGTGAATTTCTTAGCGAATTCAATTCGAACAAACGTGTGTTAGCGAACATGATATGAACAGAAGTGCCTGAATTTGATAGACCACACCAGATTCAACTGGTCAACAAGATTGGGTACTTTAGAGACTGTCGATAATAGTTCCGTTAGTCTGATGTCGCATTCATCAATGTGCCACTTGACATATCGTTTTCAAAAACCAATGAGTGAGAACATCGAAAGTATGAGATCAACAATGACCCACAGGAAACTCAGTTCGTCGATCACACGCAACACCTCGTCGAAATTGAACACTGAGTTATGCTGCGCGACGCGTTCAGAGTTCTTTACAACACAAACAACACCAAGGTTCTTAAAGACGCCGTGGCAATAGCCATTCCAAATTACCATCCCAGACTGCCTAAACAGCGTGAATAGCTTATCACTCTCGAGCAAATTTGGTAACAAATGTGTTGGCGAGTAATTTGGTCTACACTCGATCTCAGCCTATGGTTCTGCCTTTTTTATGGATGACATATTATTGATCACATAAACTGCCGTATGAGCATGTGTACAGATGCATTGAGATGATGATTCAGAGGATACATTGTGCAAACGTGTTATTTTGGCGTATCTATACAAATTCGTTACGGGGAAAATATACATCCAAATTTTCAGAAGAGTTCATGAAAATATCGAGATAATTTGGAATACACCTAGCAATTCTTCACTTGCATCGAATGATCAGCTAGGTACCCTTCGATTGTCAATGGTGTAGCAAAGCAGTTTGACTGTCCAATCAAGTGGTATTTTTCGACAGAAATGTGCACGTCTCTCAAACGGATGATAATTAGTGAGTCTTCCCTGAATTATGTCACTGGCCTGGGTTCTATACATAAAATAATATAGACCGAGAAAATAACTACAGTATTAAATTTGACTTGCTCGAATCTTCTAAGACGTAGTCCGTCGGAGCCGGGTGTGCACTTACAGCATTCCTAAAAGGTAACAATCAGAAATCATCCAGATCA
>UZAN01046540.1:0-14206 GCA_900618425.1 Echinostoma caproni
AGGACTTGTGAACTAGCATGGTAAGGAAGTTTGGTAAGTAAAAACAAGTATGGAGAAACAATAAGAAGAACGCCGCTTTTTTTGCTTGTTTCAGTGCATATATTTTGATACTAATATATGAATAAATTTATTCCCGTCATATTTAGCATATTTATTACACTTGTGATCCTGGGAATTATGGATCAAACGAGAGTATCTCCCTGTATGATTTAGAAGTTTTGCAATGCTAGAATTTACCACCTGGAAACTGCATGAGGCTTCTGATGCTATACGATCATAATTACTGACACGAATGCGATAAAATGCCGCCCGCGTTGATTCCGCAGCATGTAGGGCGTGACGGCCGGTAGTATCTAACGAAAATTAGTTCACTTAATTTCTCTATTTTGCTTTTGCTAACGCTGATAGCGTTGAATTCGTCAGTTTACTAACGTCGTGAATTACTGCTCACATTTTCAGTGAATTGTATGTCTAAAGTATGCGCTGAACCGGTTATCACGGTCTACAAAAATGAACAAAATATCTGAAAGCAGATTGCTGAATTGGATATTGTGACAGAAGAAGCTGCAAACTATTTGATCGTCGATCAAGAGTCTTTCGTGAAAATGTGACTTAATCGTTTCAGATTACACGTTTTGTTCAATATGATCCGATTTACTTATAACCCAAACCGTTCTCACAATGAACGATTGATTTCGGCTTAGTATTGGCCAGTCGGAGGCCAACTGAGTAAAGTAAAAAGAGCTATAACATTTTGTTGGTTGTGACAACCAATGTTGAACGGACGGCTACTCCTAATGTTTTAACACGTTTGATGTGTGTTATAAACAATATACGAGGAGTATTCACCATCCGGCTTTTCTGTTCCATCAACGAGTTGATGTAAATAACTTCTAAAGGTCATCCTGAATTTGCTGTATTCAGTACATCCGTCAGTTTCAGTTTTGTTTTTTAAAGTCGCTTTCGTGTATCGGTTTTGGTTGCTGTCGCATTGGAATGTTCAAATCAGCGTCAGGGTGAAAATCCAGAGTTCACAAACACTACGGCTGTAAAAAGAAATTGCGAAGTCCACCACCATTTAAGATACTAGGCCATATCACTCAGGACCTCTAACCATCAATTACGCTTTATCCCCGTGTTCCCATCGAGGGATCCTAATGCGGCCTATTTATGGAAGTCACTTGGTTTCGGTTTTCACAGGAGGAGAATTAAAGTCATTAATTGGTCTGCTTTCTGCCTGTAAAAAACATATCTGAAATGCTGTATTCTGAAGTGTGGTTCTGTTAGAGATAAACCCCGGAACACTATTTGTAACATGTGATAGCAAATGCTGAGAAATGCGCTGAGAACTGACCATCACTGACGACAACACCTGAACACACACGAATTGGCAACTTGGTTCAGCCATGGCATGAGCTGGTTGATGCAGTAATAACACACGTCTTACATGCGATGGGTCCGGAGTTCAAAGCCCAGACAAGACAGTGGATATACACTATTGATGAGCTCTAATAAGAGCGAAACTCGTGTCTAGTTCTTCCGAGTGTAGGGTTGAATCGATGAATTGAGGATTGTGCATGAAGATGAAGTCCGAAGAATAGTCAGTCAAATCAATCAAAACAAAGCAACTTGTTACATTTAGGCTCAACGGGCCGTATAACAAGGAATGAAGCTGCAAATGTTGCTTAATAATAAAACAAAAGACGCTTACGAGGTGATTACCTTTTTGTATGCGTTTGATTATAAGCCAAGAATAGAACGTTCGCTAGCTGAAAATGTCATGTTTTGATTCATAAAAGGTTGTTGGTGAGAGATCCAGATGCTAAGGTTTACGGAATGTGTTCGACGTACACGGTTAGAATGCGTATATCATTTCAAAATATTTGTAAACAGACACAGTGTTCAAACAGACTGCAACAAAACAGTACATTCTAATTGATCGGAATCTATTCTTAGCGGTATAGCTTTGGGACACTAGCGGAGGTGATACTACACTCGCAAACAGCCGTTATAGCGTTAAATGCTGCTTATGTGTTCAAGACCTCTCGGCTTTCCAGTTTTGGAATTCCGGGAAGCAGATACCTGTCACGGTGACGATCATCCAACGAAAATACATCCTCGGGAAAATATATTGCTTGTGTACCAATTGTTTACAAATATTTTCAGACATTTTCAACATGAGGAAAATATTTTATCCCCTAGTGCAAATGTACTTAAACTCCAGGGACTCCACTGATTTCAAACGTCAAATTAGTAGTGCCCAAGTGACATATCGCATTTTTGAAAGAAGAGTCCTAGTTTACACTCTCGGTTTATACAATTACGGCTATCCTACAATGTACTGCATATTTATTTGGTTATTCTAATGCTAAAGCATAAACTAATAAACTGAGTCATGAACGAAAGATGATCAGTTCTAATCAGTTTCAATCTTCTTTCTGTTCTCTTATCCAAATGCGCAGTCATAAGGCAACAACCAAAACCGGCGGAAGAAAGTGTATGGTTAATGTTTGTACAAACTGAAACTAAAACTAAAAACTAATTTAAATCAACCAAAGTTACCCGACTAGGAAGACCAATACGAGTCAATTCATCTATTATAGTAAACCAGATCACTGTTGAACGAATGTCTCCCTCAGAACACATCGCACATTGAGGAAGCATATTGGACGGAATGCGTAGTACATGCTGCAGCCAAAGTAAACTTGGAGTAATCGCGCACCCAACAAGCTTTTCAACCGAAATAATCATCTCCATAAAACCCCGTGTGATGGCTTAGAGCAGTGTTACCAATGCATGCTTTGTGTTTGCTACTACGCATGCAATGATTTTTATTACATTTTCCGTGCAAACACCTCGTGATCCACTGCACACAACTTAACTTTTGGTCCTTCTAAATGCGTTGGCATACTGTTTTCACTTCTCAAAGGGAAGCGCTACGCAAATCTTTTAGAATCTTCTCCCACAGCAAACATACGAGACAATGCCATAATCAGCCAGTAAATGTTAGGTATCAGCCGAAATTCATGCTGGTTTGACTAGGTTATTTCTGTATTCGGAAAGGTCAGAAAATTATCACTTTACGTCATTCGCTTCCTGATCCGTAATTTTCGTTTAGCTTGTATTTTACCTCTTTGACTGTGCTGGTCCTCCGAAAATTTGCCACGGATACTCAAGAAGCACTTCTAGCTTCTCTCTTAATTCATCCATATATTCATCCAGAACTAGTCGGATTTCTTGTGAAATTCTCTGTCAATGCATCGCTTCACAACATACAAGCGCATATCGCTGGTTATCCATAAAAATAATATACATCCATTACAAGCAGGCCATAAAGAAAGTTTTCTGTTCTCCCTTGCGATCTCACTATAAACACACTTGCTTGCACATCCGCTCACCGATCTTCGGTGGTGTCTTATCTTGGTGATAGTGCAGCGTATATGTACGCACCACGACACAGCTTCCGGGTAGCCAATCAGGGAACTGATTTCCTCATCAGCCCTGTCGTCACAGGTAGAATCGACCGGATTGGCTGAAGGCAAGAAGGTAACCAAACGAGCTATCACGTTGTCCATTGGACATCAAAGAATGAACCGATGATTGACGCTTGTGATATTTATTCGCATGATGTTCCGAATGTAATTAAATGTATCCACGGCTCGTGTTGGTTCTAAACTCAATGGCTTTTCAGTTCGCGCTATTTGATTCTGATTACTATGTCGAATATCGCAGTTATATTGCCCGATTTCCCGGTAACCCGGAACGCATCGCTTCTGAAAGGAACTCACTTATTTCGTAAATTGTTTTTTTTGTCCTTGCTTTCTACACTTCGGGTGTAGTTATATTAGGTTAAGTTGTTCCACTATGACCCCCTTCAGTTTGCATATAAACCAAACAAATCTACATTGGACGCCGTATCCACTCTAGTGCATTTTATCAGCAAGTCATTGAACCATTCGGTCAAGTCCGTCCGTTGTGTTTTTCTTGATTATTCGTCTGCATTTGATTCTGTTTCCCGATCATCTCTTCTTTACAAACTTGAATCTTTTGAAACTCCAAAACAGCTGCTCTCATGACTTGCCGACTATTTCACACAGAGGGTCCAATGCACCAAATTAGGAAGGCATCAAAACCTGTTGTTAATAATCCTGGTGTTCTTCAAGGTGCTGTTCTATCTCCATAATTTTTTTCTGCCTTTATTAGTGACCTTTCTGTCCCACCTCTTGCGCACATCCAAAAGTATTCTGATGACGTCGTTTTGTCTCAGACAATTTCATCTCCCTCGGACTTTCATTCTTTTACTGAAAACCTAACTCACATCCAACAGTTTTCTGACCAATTTGGTCTCAGTCTTAATATATCTAGATGCGTAGAGTGTATTTTCAGTCTTTCCCGCTCCTCGTTTCAAACGGACTCTGCTATTTTTAACGATAAACCTGTATCTAGAATGACCTCAGTGAAGTACCTAGGTGTCACCATCGACAGCAATCTTCGTTGGTCTACACATATTTACAGCTGTGTGGGAAAACTGAGACGCCTATCTTTTCATTTACGCAAACTCAGGCGATTCCGAACCCCACAATCAGTCCTATCATCTTTCGTTCATCAATGCGTTTTACCCATTCTACTTTATTGGTCTCCTGTAGTGTTTCCCGGTCTTTTAAAACACGACTTCAAAACAATTTGCCGTGGTTGGGTGATAATCAGTCGTGCATCACTAATCCCAATTGATTTATTAATCACAGATCTCATTGACAGTCACATCAACCCTTGTTTTAAATTTGCTCACAAGATTCTAGATGACCCTCTTCATCCACTACACCCTGATCTTTCGTCTTGTCGTTTCCCAATCGTCCACACGCTCCTCATTTCTGCAGCTACCCTCTCGCATTAACATTTATAAAAATCCCCCTGTACCCTACCTGGCCCGACTACTTACCAAAAAGGAACAGGTATCAAGTGAACTACGTCAAATGCTTTGTACATGAAACGTATATCACTGACATTCTTTACCTCTTGTTTTTATTATTTTTATTTCATTCTGCGTGACGAACAGTGCACATTTTTAACTGAAATGTAAGCATATATGCTTACACAAGTTACAAATACAATGCAATAAATATTCACCTTTCAGAGCGCTTAAAACATACACTTGGCTCTATGTATCTCCTACCAGACATGGTAGATATTGGTTCAAGTTGCCATCTGAGGAGCATAATATCCTAAGGGACATTACAGAACTTGACAATTATGGCGTAAAAGTTCGAACCTTTTTGAAATCCGAAATATTTAATAAATTCAGGTCCCGGGTATGCTCTGAAGCAAACGAGTGTCATAAGCAGTGAGAGCCTCTCCACCGATCCAGCTCAGATTAAGTTCAAAAGGTTTAAACTTGTGGTAACTTAGATTTTAATCCAATGAACCAAGCGATCTCAATGGAAAATTTTCGTAGTGCATTTCATTCAGAAAAGTACCTTAGTTTATTGTATTATTTTTGCAATATCGCCTTTAAATATCTTGCCATTTTTGGAGTACAACAACTGTTCAAAAGTCCTCCTCTGTACGGTCGAAGTACGTGCTTACAATTTATCAACTATAAGTCTTGTTAAATTTTCAAAAGAATCATACGAACATGATAAAAAATACTGTTTGTCAATTGAAAACTTCAATCCGAGTTGGACTTTGGATTGAAAAATCCTTTTATAAGGCTAATTCTAATTTCGTTGTTGATAAGCACTGTAATATATCGCATTTTCCAAAGTTCACTGNGAACATTTTGCTAGTGTATTTGGTGTGTATTACGCAATAATTTGGTGATCATCGTAGCATCGCATGACAACGTAACAAGGGTGCCAAAATGTCTTCAAGCTTGATACATTAATTGCAGTCAGTCACCAGTGAAAATCGATTCTGTTTTACGGTTGCACAGGGTATCTAACTTACCAGTAACCAGTACTTGATATTATAAACCTGCTACTTGGTCCCATTACGAGCACCGCCAATGAACAAACCCTGTCACTCTCTCATTTAGCTTTGAAGAAGTCCTTCAATGGAACTGGTTCGTGGGTTTTTGTTTTTGAGGAGGTTGTAGTTTCAGTTTTTACAGCTATTAACCATGCACTTTTGTGTGCCGGTTATTATTGCTGTTTTATGGTCGCCGATTTGGATGAAAGAGCAGGATAAAAATTGGAATTTTAAAAGCAAATTCAAGCGAAAGATAGAGAATTCATATAGGCTGGTGTAAAGATAATAATGAGTAGATGCATAAGCGCCAATGTTGACGACACCCAGCCACCCAAAGCAAAGTATAATCAACCTTCTGAGCCGCAATCAGCTTGACCATTTTGTGAACTTTTTAGGCACGGTTAAGACAAATTCGGCTACGTGACTGTTAGAACATCCTTCGATCACTTTCATAAACGCGCTTTGGCCCTCGGTAGTTCGAGGTTACAAACTCGCAATTGCCACATAAATTTGGTGGTGTACAACTTTGCTGCCGTCCGGTTCAATTCTATGCCTGGTCTAGACGGGCCTAACTTGCTTGTTTCTATGGTTGTACAATAGATTTTCTTGGCCACGGGGATTTATCCTGTCTACTGTTTATCACACAATGGAATGCGATGGAAAAAATGAAAAAATACTGATGGTGAAGAAACTGCGGACTCAAAAAACCAGTTTTTTTCATCCCGTGCTTATTGACAAATGCAAGCATACATTTATCACATAACTATTACCAGTATCCTTATCATTAACACGTGATGACAGCTCCATAACTAACGCTTTTAAAGCGAACGAAATAGAGGAAACTCACAATTCAATGGCATCCAATCCAGCGGATTTCGCCTTTACTATGCGATCTTCCCAATATTCCGATGGAATGCGAAAGTAATCCATCTGACCAGCAATGAATCGATAGCTGCGGCCATTACGCATGAGATTCTTATCATTTTTGTTCAAATAAATACAAGACTGACATTTTGTCTTTGATCTAATAAATTTGATCGGGCGATGAACGTGCAAAGGATTTCTACTCAAAATGAGTAGTTCAATAAATGTCCAACTTATCAAATAAGCTAAAACAAAAATAAGTCAGTCGCTAATATTACCCAAAGAATATCTTACCAGAAAGTGAAAGTAACACCAATGGTAATAGTCGTCTTAAATTGATAGTCCACATAGATAACAGCTTTAATCGGTCTCAATTATATCATGAAAAATCCTTTCATCTTTGCTTCTGAAAGTAAAAAACATTTGTATTTTAACTTAAAAGATACACCAAACCATTTCTCATCTAATGTAAAATAACTTTATATCACAGTTAGCTGGCATCAAAAACAGTCCATTAAAAAATTATCTCTCATTGAGCATATCCATCTCCTTAGTTTATGTACAATACCTGATTTATGTGAGTAAATGAGTGTTGGATAGCATTCAGCTTCATTGTAACTTACCATCTGGAACACGACTCATATATATATATATATATATATATATATATATAACACCGGTTTGTATACAAGCATAGTGCCAACACCACAAGAATAATAACAATAACAATAATAGCGGGCGGGTGGATTGGAATACAGGACAGAGTGGAAAGAAGGTGAAACAGTTAAACATGAGAAAATGGTAGATAGCTGGGATAACAAATACGTTGTGTTTTACCGCAATTTTTTGGATATTTTTTGTGTTGTTTGTTGTTTTTACGGGGTACGGGATTTTGACAGCGTCTCTAACCAACGACAATCCTCATTCCTTGGGCCCCGACCTGGAAGATGGGCTGCACCAACCGAAGCCGAGGCTAACACCAGCTTCTTCATACCTCTACGCCATGTCACGGTTTGAACACCGCGGAGCTTCTTCCAGCCCCGCCCGTCATGTGCAAAAAGTGCACGGAAAGGTTGTCGATGACCAGGCATACGGAATACTTAACCAATCCGTCTGAGGTGATGTAGAGCGATTACTCCGGTTAGAAGACGACTATCTGCACCCAGTACTCCACGACCAACCTCGTCATTACTCACCCGGTGTTCCCACCAGACACGAGCAATTCTTCGGAGACATCAGTGTTCGAGGCGGGGGGGAGCTAGGTCATGTAACTGTAAAGTAGAACGCTACGAACCGCGGCGATGTCATGGCGGATCCACAGGTGTCACAGGTTGGCGAAAGCTGCTCTGGCTTTCGCTATTCGGGATGTGATCTCCTCCTCAACACCACAACTAGCTGCTTTCAAGCTCCCGGGGTACTTAAAGCTCTCTACTAATTCCAGCTGATCACCACAGAGAGTGAGTGCAAGCACAGGCTTATGCTAGTCTTGAACAAGCACTTTGCACTGCTAATCATTTTCACAAAATAGTTTGGGGTTCAGGTATGGTATACCAGAGAGCCATTGGAAAAGGTATTTTCAAAATGAAACAATGAAATTTCTCTCTAGAATCGGACTGAGATTTCCATTACAGTATTCATCACAATGATGAGGCCCCTGTCCCATTTTAGTCTTGATGATAGGGCTGCGTACAACAACCGACCAATAAGGAGAACCCCTCAAAGATTAAGTATCAGGAAAATGGAAAATGGCGTTTAAGTAAGCTACAGCTTTACGTCTTTTCTTAACAACTTAGTGACGCTTTTCTCCATTGACACGACAGAGGTACATTTGACACTAAACATTGGAGGCATGTCCCTGTTCCGCAACCCTCGTTTGCAATTTGGTCTGCTTACTGGTCCTGAAGCTCTAATGTTCTTCTTGGACTTATAGTAAGCTGAAAAACGTCCGCTCTTTTCTTCAGAAGGTATTATCTAACGTGAAGGAACCGTGGGAATTGGGCTACCTTTCTCAAGCTAAGAGACGTATTTCTGTTGTTCTTCACAGCATCGTGTGCGATGGACCGGTTCGAGCTTTTGTGAAACTGGTCAAGCAGCCTTAAGAATACTTCAGCTGTTATAGCAATGAATTATCCGGTGTGCATATATGTAGACGAAAAACCTTTCCAATAATCTTAGAACGGATTTTTCTTTGCGCACTCAAGAACAGTAGGAGCATTTCTCAGGAATTTTCCCGTCTGAACAGTAACACAACTCCCATTTGATCACGTGCTTTGTATATGTAATAAACTTTTGATCGGTTTTTATTTTTAATTTCAATTATATTGCATCTTGTATGACTTTTGCAAGCGCTGTAGCCCACATTTCAACTAACAAATCATACATGCCAACCGTCACAATGTACAATGATAAACTGGGATAAATGTTTTACAAACATGAGCAAATTTCATAAACCAAATTTAAGACAAAGTTCACTTATTGTCCGCTCTTTGTTTGTGAATAAACGAGCAAGATTTAGTATAGGCGAATTGCAATAAGCGTTAATTTGTGATGGAATTTGGCGGATTTGTGAGCGTGTTAAGTGATGGGTACGACCATGTGTCAGTTCTCCGTGCAATGGGTGATCAGGATTTGTGAGAATCCTCTCCGCAAGTTTTACACAGGAAGTTACGTGATACTTTGAACGTTTTACAGCTAATTCATTCACAGAAACAGAAGAGACACGGCTATTATTAGTTATAACGCGGCGTGAAACTTTGAAATCCTGTTTGAGTAAACCAGGAAAAATAACTGGAGAACAGTAGAGTAATATAGGGAAAACACACTCATAAACCAAGGTATAAATAACTGACTGAGATGCACGAAACTGCCTGAGCTGTCGTATTTGAAATGAAAGACGTCGCAGTTTGCCAATGCAATTGTGGATGTGGGTTGATCAATGAAGATTGCTATCTATGGTTACACCAAGACATTTGACAGAGTTACCTGTATATGCGCTGAAAATTTAATTCTTTTTTCAGATGCTCAAAACTATAGAATTTACAAATGACAACGCATTTGCAACTGTATATAATTTGTGGCATCACAAAGATGGCATGATTTAATGACTCGGGGTGCTTACTAAAAAACATAACGTCTTTATGAAACAAGGAGCGGTACCGCAAAAGACATGGAATAAGTATCCCGTGAAGGTGCTCTAGTCAATTGGTAGGTGCTCTGAATTTTAATTTGACAACCTAGATGAACTTAATAAAGCTCTATTTTAAGAGATCGGATATCAGACAGAGACAACTGTTCCACCAACCGATGCCATGGAGATGATGCAGAACTTCATCAAAAGATAAATGTAATTCGGAAAGGGTGCTGTATATAAGATAACTTAGATTTCCTGTTCATAAGCCAAGTTATTCATCTGTGAAGATACGGGTACTAGACCATAAAGCCGACACTTTACTAATGTCAAAAAGGTGTTTAATCTGCGAAAAATGTAATGTGACTGGGAAAGATTCACCTACATCTGCTACATATAAATCCAACGGCCAAAATTACGAATCAATTTCGAGAATTAGGTATGTCATTTAGTTACCAACAATCAGTAACCATTGTCCCAGGAATTCGGCTCAATTCTTCATCAGTTCACATCATTATCGTCCTCATCACTGAACAGAAAAAAGATGTGGTAGGATACCTGTGGAATTTCATCAACGACCGTCTAAAGCTTCAACTTTTCAATCGTTGCCGCCAATTTACTGGGCAATTACCTTGGCACGACAAACACGTAACTTATATTTCTTATTATTTACTGATAATGACGGATGACATCAAGAAATCCTTGCAGCAAGTCACACTCATTGAGGAGATTATGATCCTCCAATTGTAGATGATATGTATCAGTTCGTCACACTAAGCTAAATCCCAAACTTCAAGTGTACCTTCTACGTTTCCGAATAACAGCCTGGAATGTTTTTGGGTTTCGGAGGAGGAAGTGAAAGAACCATCATGTTTCTGCATTTATCAGTACTACTGATAATGTTCAGAAGGAAAACCTGATTAATTTGAGTGGACCTTGTGCTGTTGAGTTCATCTGGCACATCATGAATGCTTTACTAATGATAAACTGGAAGGGAAAGTTTAACAAGGTGTGCCAGATTGGTTATCTGTAAACGCTTATTTCCAAGTTAACTTTATTTTATCAGGCAGTGAAACGGAGGTTTCCAGGGGAAATAAAATCCAAGATCCAATAAACATTCAAAAACTGCAAGAGAAGTAGAATCGTTGCGAGTTCAATCGAGGCTAATATTCCATTGAAGCTTAGAGTAAAACGCCCGCGAATTTAACGAAAGCCATATTTTGTGTTGTAACATATTTAACCCTTTCCGCAAACGTAGCTTCTCCATTTTTGTACCTTGTTGTTTTACCAAACGAAGACCACCTAGTTGGTCACGACACCTTGACTTTCACTTTCATTACGCTTGCTCATTTTTACGCTTCTCTTTTTGCCGCAGAGATAATACCTACACAACCGTCAGTGAGGTTTCGTTTTAGCCGTTCTCTTTTTGGCTCGCTCATTTGTTTGGTGCTTCACGTACGTTTTCGTGGGCATTACTAGTCTAAACACTAAAGTTGATCAAGTGCAACACAATCTACCTTCGGTACCAAGTTGCACCATTAAGACGCAGGAGACTTAAGATAAAACTAGCACTGCGGTGAGCTGCAGTTGCCAGTACCATTGCAAACCGCAACCATAGTTGACCAGCACATTAATTAACTGACACTCGAAGGTTGTGAACACAGTGAACTTCCCATGGAACTGAAATAGTTGACTTAGTAGGGTGAAAACATGGCCTTATGAAATGAAACTGGCCCGAAAAGAAAGCCAAAATCAAATAACTATAGCTGTAGACTATTCAAAGGGCTCTGCCGGAGGGGGAGTAGGTCAAATTATATTTGAGGAGCATAGTATCATAACTGAAACCAGAGTGAGATCGATGCATTCTACGATTGATTCAGCAACGCGCAAAGGTTAGATAGTGGAGATGCAAGAATCTTTTACTCTAGCTCATAGACATATTGGAGGAAATTTGGGTAACCGCGGAGTGAATATCAGAGGCATTGGGTGGGTCTAAGGCTCTCAAAGCTGTAATATTAAACCCAATATACCTAGCCATCATCAAGCTAGTATAAGTGCAGAGCTTGCCTGAAGCATATTTAGGGTATCAGTAGAGAACGGAACTAAAAAATCTAGTTAGAACACGCAGAGTGAAACATTTGGAGCGAAACACACTGATGGCAGCAGCACATTGTGGTTCCATGAAGCAGCGCTTGTGCCTAACAAAAATGCTGTGCTTCTCGGAGGATGTTACCACAAAGGTAGTCAAAAGTAAAACCATGAAGGTTTACTATCTGGATTTCAGCAGGCTTCTAGATCCAGTAATTCATCGCTTGTTGTTGAGCAAATAAGAGTCAGGAATTCAGAGTCAGATGCATAGATCTACAAATGGTTTTCCCTCTCACAACGATAATGCAAATTACCGTCACATAGACCTATTTGACAGTCGGCAAAAAGAGCTAAACGGCGGTTACCGTTGAGTCAACTATACTAGTACAGTTGACTAGCGGTGTTTCAAAAGGCATGCTATTAAAGTCACTTTATATGGAAGACTTTCATATCATTCTTGTATACAAACATATAGGTATATACGTTTGGGTATGTATAAACGATGTCGGAGGCAATCGCCTCAAATTCCGACTTTATGCTAGGTACGTACATTTTCGTGCTACATAGCACAAAAATTTACTTTCTCTCATGATCAAGAAAATCGATCCCGATGCATCGTGAGCCGCATTGATGTCTCGCTGGAATTTTGGATACATGGATTGTTATTTCTCATCTCTTTCAGATTTTCATTTAACCCTCTATACGGAGAACTTCCTATTTGTCGAAGGTTTCAACCCCTCAGTGAGACTCGGTTCATCCTCGGCCGTCTCGTGTATCCGTTTATGGTGGACATCCTGCCACACACATAATCTCCGTGTCAGAACATGGGACGGCTTTTCAACCCATTGCAGTCCCATTAGAGTCCCAATGGGACAGTAACATTATCCATCTTAAGATGAATAATTATACGTATAATTGTCTCTGTCAGCACACCAGCGCGTTTTTTGTCAGAATTTTACTCTAAATGGCCCCTTCGTATGCAGATGTAATTTCAACTTCAAGCAGCGCCCGCAGCTGCACCGCAGCAGAAGTATCCGAAAAAGAGCGGGGATATCGTCTGCTGCATTGCTCCTACAGACAAACTCAGCTCCCTCGTCCACGACCTTTAGGCAAGGTTCGTGTAACATGTCACGGACAGTTGCGAGGTGCCCCCGCGATTTGAAGGAACCTATGCAGCAGAGGAAGCTCCCTTCGAGATCTCAGTGCCTTATTTTTGTCAATCTTCCGGGGGCTGGGACCACCACTGCCTAGGCTTGCTTGGACCGACGAGGTGAAACCAGTGGCATCAATAAAAGTAAAAGCGGTATCCAGGCTTGGAAATCACCGCCAGGATAATTCTCTACGACCACTGAAAGTGGTTCTTTGAGCAGAAAGCGAGGCCAAAGCGATACTTCAGCGAACCCACAAGCTGAAGGGAACTTCGGTGCGGTTCCTCAGAGACCTTCATCCGGACCAGCGCAGGACAGAGGACCGCACGCGGGGGCACTCTATCACGTTGCAGAAACTTCAGTCAGTTGGTCTTCCGTTAGTCTACCGACTCTCGCGTAGGGCCAACAACACTCTGGAATTCCCTTCCAGCGATTGTGGTGGAAGAGAAGACAGGCGCTGCTTTCAAACGGCGTCTGAATGAGCACCTGAAGGGGCTATTTAGGAACGAACACTTGTGATAGAACCTTCGACCCAGTGTTGATGGGGTTTACCCCTGTCCTCTACCCTCAATCCCGAAAATCGAAGACTAAAATCGCGTTTTTCCGAAGTAGCAACTCAAAGCGCCTCTGGCAGGATTATATGCACCGAAAATCCCAAAGTTGACTATCCACTGTTTAAAAGTGTAGCGGATATATATTTCAAGAATTAAATATGCTTAAGACGGGGAACGGGTTTTCATTATTAAGACGTACCATAGTACGTCTACCCTGTATACAGAGTAGTCAATAATCAGGGGTACATTCGAACGCTTTTATTTTCAATAAAATGGGAGTGAAGTAATAACAGGACAGGACAGTTTACGGGGCTTGCGTCTTGAGTCAGTATGTTCGTCTAGGTTCTTGCATCTACGGGCCACGTATGTCTCGTAAAGCTTCGACAGTGAGTTGATCGGTCCTTGATGGTGTAAGGGTACGGCCGCGGAGCAGAGACACCAATCAGGTGTAATGTCGATGA
>UZAN01046541.1:0-26627 GCA_900618425.1 Echinostoma caproni
GATTTATTAAACCGAAAAGCATGTCTTCGGGGCTACGAGTTCAACCTTCACTTCCTGCAGTTGAAATATAAGAATAACATTATTAACGATGAAGTGCCATTCATGATAATCATAGCTGGTCAAGCTGATATGTTCATTGAATGTATTCCAGGATTCGCTTTCCTCTTCGTAATCCCATGGATTACGTGGGATATCCTCAGTTATTCCCTTATCTGACATGTTTACTAATATTGTTTACAGTTTTCAAACGTGGGAAGCAGTCAAGTATTCCACTGGCACACGAGAGTTTCCCAACCCACAGCATTATTTGTTGCATATTCACCGGATCCACAGTCCTCAATGACCTTTTGCAAGTAGTGACATGGTTTCCCATCCGTAGTGTACACGGTGTCCCTCGACATTCGTTTGGCTTAGCATGCATCATTCGTAAACAACTCTCTCCGTTTGATCAGACTTCATATCGATCTAACAGTACGCAACTGAAACACGAATCGCCGACTGAATCAATCAAGATTTACTCCAACTGAGGTTTGATCCACCATAGCATCTTACCACGTAATTAACAACGTTACGTGGATTTTTGAGTGGAAAAACTCAGAACCAGTTTTATGATTTCAGTCCGAACAACCCCCACTCCAATGGGCTGATTTTGGATACTTTATTGGGGTCGCCAAATGATCTAACCAATCAAAAAATAAAGACAGAGGGTTAGAAATAATCTGGACTTGTCTGTATAGTGAACTGATTCGTAAATGTCACGGTTTACAACACTCATTCCTACCACCCAATAATATCAAAGACAACCGTTTTCACGTCCCGCAGTTGGTGTCTACACTGAGCTTCGAATAAACAAGTTTCATTATTTACTTCAATTTGCATGCTGAACCGGAGCTACAACCAAACAGGCTGAGATTCGTTTGTCCTCCATATCTTCAGTTCAAGTTTGACGCTGAAAGTGCATTTGAGCTGACAAATCAGATTTCTTTTCTACGGTAAACAAAACCGTGTGTTCCGTGCGTATATCACGTCATCTATTGTCAACTTGCGCGAAAACAATTATTATTTGTTTTATAGTGTAGCTATTCTACCATTCTGTGTCATCTGAGTCCAAATTGCTTCTCTCTCCTCTTTCCTTTATATAGTGTATGCAGTGGTTTCAGCGCAGCCCTATTTTTCTGCACATATTCACGCAACTTCTATACAGAGAACTATGAAGCTTAGCGTTCAGTTTTATTACTTATTATCTTGAGTTATGTGGGTACTATGATATCTTGGATTTGTGGTCCTTAGTCGGTCGATCGATCCGTGCGATGTTGATGAGACCAAATCGGTTCGAAACAGCTGTACAGTGCTATTCGGCTCTCTAAACGACGAAATTCACCTTATATTGAGTTTGTGTACGGATCTCACCCCGTACTTACTGAAGTCAATTTAATCCCGGACGACAATCACAAGGATAAAAAATACCTCTATTAATCCCGCTGGACACTGAAAAAAATGCAGACCATAGCGTGTGTACCTGGTAAACTGGAACGCATAGATGTGTGACGTCTGACGCAGTACATCTTGATTTGTTATTTAGTAAATTNTGGGTAATCTGTCAGCGAAACTCCTACGATTATTGCACTCGAATTATGAGTTTTAACCGTTCGTTCAAAAAAGTACGGACACAATACCTTAGGATCGGTGGCTACTTGAGTTGAAACAGGGACATATATTACGCTCTAAGGCTACAGCAATGCAACTAATCCGGGTTACCAAAGGAACTACAGATCAAGACAATATATTGGGGCTGCTTTATTTAGTGTCCAAGACAACGTCGAAAACAAAGTGCACGCACTGAGAATAACAAGGGACTATTTATAAATACTGCCTGAAACCAAACAACAACTGTCTTGAATTATACAGCAGATGATACGGGCACCAACGAATGCACGCAATAGATAAGTGATGCTATGTCAAAGGATGACTGAACCTAATATTGCAGATCGAGTTAGACACCACATGAGATGGGGGCTGGGAATGGACTCACGTGATATCTCACGATGAAAAAAATTCAATCTACCTGACCCGGGAGGATGCACGTACTTACGGATTTATACACGTTTCACTTTAACGATCAATCCTTTGTGGTTGCATTATCTTTTTGGACTGCAAAATCAAAACTGATCATTCTTGAATGGAAGCAAACAGATGACTCAAAGATAATGATTTCTTGTCCGTGCAATGCCGAAAGCTGTTCGGGGGTCCACGCTTGTTCTGCAAGAAAACCTCACCGCACATACGTTTTGTCAAAACATGGCGATCATTCATAGGCTTCCTCATGCGCTTGAGGAAGCTGGTCTATGCAAATGGCAAACTACTCACTATCGTTCCCCTACTGAAGTCCACAGAACTCTCACGGAATGCGGGAAATCCGATATTTAATCCATCCTAATTTTCGACCAAAGTGCGCCCGGGGACATTTTTCAGTCGTGAAGACCAGCGCTCGTTACACTTGAGCCCCAATTACTTATGTTTCCAATTCGGTCGCGTTAATGGCGAAGGTGGGGGTGGGTGTCATTAATCTTTTGCTTCCTTAAACTGATTTTGCCGAATCAAAGTCTAAATCCGTATATGGAACTTAATTTATTGTTGAGAATGGATATCAGCACATCAAATCGTATGTGTGAAGGTGTTGATGAAAAATTAAAGGAAAAGCGGAAAGATGTTGGAAGGGTGTTCTATGCTCTCCGCCTATTCCGATATCCGTCAGATATGATTAAAAAAAACATTACTCAGGATAAAAAAAAACAAACTGTGAGGGATGCATTACCATGAATAGTTTGGTTAACAATGCTTCTTCGATTGTAAATAACTCACATTTGTTTCCGCGTCCATTGTTACATTCTGACCAAATGCGTCTTTGAAACCGTCAATACGAGCCCACAGGGACGCGATCAGTGTGCCCGAACTACATTTGTCTGGATTATAAAGACATGGCACTGTTGAAATACTGATTGATGCCTGCAAGTCGTCCAGTTGCGTTGCTGATTCCGATTGATTATTCTGATCCGGATTGGCATCCTTCAGTTCATTGATATAATCCACTTCGGGATAGCATGAGCTGGAACTGAGGCCGTCCATCAAAGTTTCGGCATTTTGACCGTCCGGCACATCTAGGATGGCCACAGACGAGACACAAACGGGAACTTCTCGTCCGACAATGAAATTCAATGTGGCTCGCACAGTCGATGACAATGGATTATTGTTCCTGAGTGCGGTAGATCCTGATTCCAGTGTTGGCAGAACGAGCCCACTCTTACGCAATTTGATCCCAGTCTCGGAGTAAAGTACTTCGAGCGAAATCCAACTGTTATATCCGCCCAAATAGTTCAATAGAACCGATTTGCTGAATAGTTGTATCTCGTTACGCACATCCACAGTGAGCATATTGTTTGCCGGTTGAAGCGATATGACCAATCCGACCGTATCCTCGTCCGCGCCCAGTGGTGTGGATCGGAACAGTTCGTACGATTGCTTCTCGGATGTGCCACTCCAATTTGATGAAAGCAATTTGAAATCAATGACAAACGCGTATTCACGGCATTTTTTCGGATCAATCAAACAGACCCCGGCCAAATTTGTACGCAACTGTGTACTGATCAGATCTCCGGTCAGGGTGATGTACGACCGAGTGGATATACCTTGTGTACACCAAGCCCCCAAAGGTGTATCGTCTTTGTCCATTCCGTAAGTAATCATGTAAGGCGTGGCCCGATCTTGAGCTAGCTCACGTAGAATTCCTGAGAATGTCCAATAGAATGTGAATCTTTGCAATTTAACCCATTGTAAATAACTTACTCCCAATAAAGAGAGTAAACCTGTATTGGTTAGAGTTGTTGGTTGTATAGCGAGTACGGCAACTGACAAGTTGGAACCGACGAGGTACAATTGTTTTGAATCCATCAAAATATATCGACCAGTTGGGACTGAATACTTTCTGTGCTGTTCTTTCGCACTTGCAGCGGCTGTTTTGATCCAGCTAGTATCGGTTTGTACCGAAGAGGTACTGCCTTCCATCGGACAAGCGTTAAGCACTTGACCGTTTAGGAGTAGTTGAAGAGAAAATTCCAGATGACCCTCCTGTGGACCCCAGACAAATGCGACATGAATCCACTGCATATTCATTGTTTCCGATGCCAAATTTACAGTGTTTACCGCACACGTCCAACTTCCTTGACTGGTAAATACCCAAGCACCGAGTTTGAGCCCGTTCTGTTGCATTGTAATACCGAAATCACCATTGCTTCCAGTGAGCAACAGGACTGGTGTAGTGTTAGTCGGGGCCGGTGTGAATCGTGGTCCACCCAAACGTATCCATGCCCCAGTGCTTAAACCCTAAACAGAGGCGCGGGGTGGGGGGAGGAGGGAAGTGAGCATGAACTAGACAGAAAAGCATCGTGGGATTCAATAAGATATCATTATCCTTAAATAATACATTTAAAAACAGTACAATATTCCCAAGATACATTTCAATCTGGATATTGATTACTAAGGTTTGCTGACAAGTACTTTCGGTCTGGGTGAGACCTATAGTGGGATTTAACCGGCGATTCTGTCCACTAAGTTGATTAGTGAGCATCACGTCGACCCATTCCCAATGGCTGATTGATGCATGGCAAACTATCCGATAATCGTTGTAGCCGTTCTTTAGTTACTTTAAGAGCAGATTTTGGTCAATGCTGTATAGAGCAAGAAATATGAGACCGGTATGCATCTATTGTCAAATTCATATCATCAAGAAGAATTCGAACTGTAAAAATGATTGTCCAGTACTCCTTGTGTCCCGTTTCGAACTTGTTAAACCATCACGTAATAATTCAGTGGCTCGCCAAACCTGTTTCTGAGAGTTGCTCTTCCCAGTAGGGCCTAATCTCAAGGTGACATTTCTTCACTGCATTTGAAAATATAACTGAAAGTAAGCGAGTTTCAACCTAAGATTTTGATTCATTGATATGCAAACTATTTAGAACATGATTTGTTTAATTTTTATCTTAAACCGTCAAAACCAAAACTGAATTACTTTGATGCAGTTGTCCAATTTCGCAGGACATGAATCGGCCTGGATCGGTCCGATACGCAATATAGTATCGCCCATAATTTTCA
Organism: Echinostoma caproni; assembly: GCA_900618425.1. Lineage (NCBI taxonomy): Eukaryota > Metazoa > Platyhelminthes > Trematoda > Plagiorchiida > Echinostomatidae > Echinostoma > Echinostoma caproni. The sequence continues at coordinate 5,149 of UZAN01046541.1, forward strand.
CTGCTTGCGGGTTCCGTAGTACGAAGACAGATGAATTGAGTTGATTGAGCAATATTGGGCCAGGTTGAGGTAGATCATCTTTCACAGCAGCGGTCATATAGACGACGGGCGGATCGACCAAGTCCGCTCCATACCACAGATATCCCGTGAAGGAACGTAGCTGCGCCGAACCCAGTAGTTCGAACTGTTTGCGATACTCCGTTTGGGTTAGTATACGTTCAAAATAGGTGACTTCACCGAGAGCGAAATTCGCCATTTCCCAGGCCACCTCGCCTCCATCCGGACTGATTTTTTGTTGCTGTTGTTCTTTCTGATTTGCATCCAACGGAGATAGCCACGTGGTATCGTCGTCCGTGTTGAAACGACCGAGGACCACGTAGGGTGAAGCAGCACGTCCTTTGAACAGTTTATGACCCTGATAATCGCTACTCCCGTAACTGATTCCGTCCACCAGCATTGTAAGACCTTGAGCCTCACTCCAGAGTATTCCCAAATTAACCCATTGACCTGGATGGAAAAGAACGAATCGCGATGTAAGAGGACATCCAAGTGGTTCTGTGGTATGTATTTGTATGGGTGATACGGATGTTCTGCATTATTGAAATATATCAGTCAATAGTAAGACTCATTGTTTCGTTATTATTTGAAGTCGGCGGCTATCAGTGGAAACGACGCAAAGCTGCGCTTAGATTCTGGATGAATTCGATCCCGGAATGAATACGCTTCTCACTAGTGCATGAGAATTCACATCTGGCTAAAACAAATCCCCCTGTGAATGTGATCGAGACACACACTCACTATATATATATATACATATATACATATATATATATGTATATATATATATATATTTCATGATCGACTATCAGAACAAGTTCGCTACGTTCACAAACACACCACCTCACCCACCCCCGCCACAGATACACTTCGCAATCCGAGTAAGTCCGAAGATCGGTTGACCGAACACAGCTGTACGATCATTACGAATTTCACACCCATTCTCAAGATGAAACTAACTTTCACTAATCTGTTATGTGAATTTTATCCTCTGAAAAGCAATTTTGTTTCATTACTGATGCATACTGAAAAACCGGGGATTGTTCCTCACCATGTGTCCTATTTTCACCATGTGTTTCGTTGGTCTCATTAAGTGAGGACCACCAAATTCGATAGACATCATATTTATTGTTGAGAACAAACTCAAAGAAGTAATCTTTTTTCTGTAAGGAAGAAGAAAGTGCCGATTACCATTTTCCTTTGTTGCCGGTACAATTTCTATCTCATACATGAAGGGATAACCTTAAGCCCGAGTTTATCCGTCTGATGTTCTAAATGGCACTGGTGCTGTTCTAACTTCGAGTTTTAAGGCACCTGCACCACAAACACCATCACCCTGTTCGCATTTTGATAATGACACTTCTCCGATTTTGATCACGTGACACAAGAAAATTTTGAAAGAGAATTCGTTGACCCACATTTTTACATAGATACGTTCACGCAATTAGAGACAGAGACAAACAAACTTACCGATACTGTAACTGTTTGAGTCCAAAATCAGTTTCCAATTCGTGTAATATTGAGATATCGAGACTCCTATTAGAGAGGCATCACTAAAAATGGTCACACCACGATTGTCCTGTATGGTCAGCTTGGACGTGCCCGAATCGCCTGAGTTCAGATAGAAACGCAGCCTGGTGGCACTAATCGAGTATAGCTTGATCCACATGGACACGGTGAAACCCCGAGCTCCACAAAGCGATCCACTCGGATCGTATAGACACTGCCCATTCCACGTCAAATCATCCAGAGTAACTGTGCTGCTTTTTTGTCGACCTGTAGGGAGCATGGATTTCAAGAAGTGAATCAATTGATTATCATCTCCATCACTGGTGACGATTGGATAAAGACAATTACAAAATATGCCCATTACGAAATGAGAACGCAGCCGATGTGATCAGCTGTTTTCAAAGGCTCAGATTATTTCCCCGCGGTCAAACGTCACGGGCGTCTAATAGGACTGGGTATGGATTGGTGTGAGAGTAAATTATAGAGTACCTCGCCCCCCCCTCTCCATCGCTTTACTTCTCTGATCAGTGTGAGTTCCTGTTCGTGTGGTGGGTTCGTGACCAAGCAGTGCGTGGGCTGGCTGATAATGACCTACATCCGATTTTGTGAATTCAGATCAGGTACGCAGTTCAGATTGCACATTAGATTCAGTAAGCGTTACAACACTGCCTAGGATATAGGTTACCTTAAAAGCACCTATTGTTTTTGTACGTAGTGATTGGTAGGCCTGATCACAATATGAACTAATACCAGCTATTCGTTAGTAGTTGTTCATCAACTCAAAAAGCATAGCATATGTTCACATCAGACTGGACTTATCATTGCTTGCCGGCTCCCATTTTACCTAGTCTTCCTCATCGTTATCATCTTCATGCAGCCAGATGTGGTGAAGGATGCCTCACTGATCGCTGTCAATCGCACAAAACGCAAACGAAAATAAATACTAAATCGTACAGTAGATGGGAAGTGAGCATATTTTGGAAGCAGGTGAATCTTTGTATGGTGAATACACAACAATATGGTGTGACTGTGCGTACGTGTATGCAATAGTAAGTAAGCATTCTGGCGGCATAAGAAATAGTAACAGTGGGGCCATGTTTTTCGGGTAATCTGTTGCGGAGTTTTCTACATCCCAGTCTGGAAGACAATTACTTTACCCAAAGTATTTGTGTCCTTTGCATAAAAACTTCATCTCTACCTCACTTACTGTCCTCCAACTAGTGTTTCACAATCATGTGAGACAAATGCAAACGAGGTCCGTTGCGTTAGATGATAGTTAGGACTGGACAATACCTGTTCAAATCGATAAAAATACTCAATGGATTTCGATGTGGTAATGAATTTTCCACCGAAATACACCCCAATACATAATGGTTCATTTCGGCAGCTGGATAGATGTTTTCTACACGCCAACTCCTGTTCTTACCACAGACACAACTGGTACAGTAAATGAGACTTTTAATCTCATGGAAACATCATGTTAACGCTCCCGGTGCTTCAGCCCCAAATACACAGCCCGTATCCGGGAAATGTTTGCAGTCACCTACCTTATTGGCTTAGCATCATTAGTCACTCAACTACCTAGGTAGGGTAAGCAATCCAAAGTTGATCCCTAATTTTGAGTTTCCGACCGGAGGATGTCCACATTTGGTCGTCTAGCCGCATCGTTTTTGTACCGCGTACGTGCGAAAAGCATACCGAATGGAGCAATACAACTTGTTGCTGATCTATCAAATGCGCTTTGTGCATCCTTCATGCATTCGAATAGACAGTAGTCTAGTGATAAAAATGTTCTTAAAATGAAAGGATAAATGATCGTTAACGACTCACCTAAAAGCATATATTGTTGTGATTTCATGTCGAATATAGGAACCCACGATTTGCCCCAATGATCCAAACTGCGAACCCGATAGTCCACCTTTTTGGATTTGTACAATGATGCCAGACAGAATCCATTCACTCCGGTGCCCGAGGATCCAGCGGAATTGCTCAGCTGATTCATATTTTGTCTTGCTGCGATCTGGGAATCCGCATCTTGCAGAATGTACACATCCGGTGTCCAATAATAGGTGGCTGTTTCAAGGTTAGAAAGCTGCGTACCTGAAAAATGCAGGAAGATCAGACGATGAAACTGACGCACATACACACACGGAAAACTGTGATGTTCCTGACAATGATTGGAGTGCTCGCGCTTTCACTGCTTCCGTTCGTCTGACTGGACCCCAGTTATACGGAACTATCGGATTCAGATTACCTACTGTTCTCAAGAATTATAAAGTAAGTACAAAAATGCCGTGCGTATTTGAATGTTCGATCGAGTTTCTGCAGTAATAAACTCACAGTAACTAATCTTTATACAGTGATCACCAAATCCACAGGCCAGTCAGGAAAAGTGCAAGTATTCAACAACTAGATCAGTTTTACATTATGGAACAATCAGGAATCCACAGGTATTCCGCATGTTTAGCAAACATTTTTGCATGGTTTTCCCGATAATGCATTCATGATCACTGGTTTAGCAGCTTGAAAAATACCAAAACAAAAGATTTGGGTTGTGTGAAGAAAGGCTTTCAATACGGATGAAACGTCACCAAAATCCTGTGTTTGGGTGTTTTTTGTTCATAATAAATCAAATACGATTTCGTGATGAATATACTTTGCAGAAACACATCAAAATAGGGTGTGACCGAAGTCCGGTTACAGTGTACCGCTAATACAGTCGTCCCTCATGCTCCAAAAGCTCAACACACTTTCCATGCATACTGCTAACGAGCGTTTAGGTGCGAATATTTTCCATCCTTCTTCCGAGGGTATCGGAAATGCAGCTCGTGACATGAGGACCTGTAAAAGCAATTTGATTTACTTTACCATCAATATCCAGTCATTTGTAATTGGAGTGAGATCATCAGTGTAAGAGAGCTAGCCAGAAATATGCATTCCAGGAAATGTTAGCCATTCATTTGCGATGCATGACTAGTATATTTGCTACGTTACCTCACTGCAAAGCTGCTACCCCACTCATCTAAAATGTAATGATCAACAAGAGAGAATGTGTATATGGGTCTCCATTGGCCGTTGCATTTTGATTGTTTATCAGGTTTACCAAAACACTTTGGGATTCAAGTTTGTTTAAAACCTTGCAAACATTCACGGTCGTTAGTTAATTCTGGATAGGGAATATGGATATTCAACTAAGCAAAGGATTAGGTTTCGTACTGTTATGCGTGATTGTCTGAACTTCAACAACTTTTCATTCTTCACTTGTGACGGTTTTGCCACCTCGTATCATTGTGAACATTAGTAAAACTTACAGAACGTTAGTTCTTATGCCGTGATACTATAGACATCTGATGCATCCATCACCTGCCTGTTGATAGACCTACATCAATGAATCATACATAATCATCCAACTGTCCTTGAAAAAGTAACGTCAAAGTTTAAATAACCATGCACGATTGCATCTTTCACTCATGATTGAAATGACCCTGTTTTTCTGCATCAGTGTGTGTATAAGTATCCGTTTGACCTTGTGAGTAGACAGTCGGTCATTTTTACAGGTTCAATGCATGGATCGACCTTTTCAAGCTTTGTAAACTGAACCCTCAAAGAATTATGATAATGTTGGAATCGCATTATCACATACACATTGTTTGATGGAAGGCTTTATTTTACTCTGTAAAAGTGCTGCGCAATAACTGGCAGGAGTGCAGTGATAATCGTATCACGATGGAGTGATCGCATGGCTATGACTTGGAATGCCGAGACTTTCTCGAGGAATGGTAATATGCGTTCAGCCTGCGACAGGTGGACTGGCGACCCATAGGCATACAAGTCATGTATTGCACCTTTCACCATGGACCATCGTAGTTAGTCGTATGTGGTCCATCCCTATCTCGATGTACCCGAGTAGTTCGGCTATGTTTGGGTGGTGTTGACCCGGTGGTAACGTCACCAAATTATCCCCCCGTGTTTGAGTCCCACCACCACAGTTACCTGACTTTCCCAATTGTGTGTTGAATGACAGCTCTTTGATTGGCCGCTTCTCCCTTCCTGAAAATTGTACCGTTGCATATTCAATGAAAAAAGTAAAAAGAAAAAGAAAGAAAGAAAATAGCAAGCCCCTGGAGAAACCCATCAACCTTGAACTATCCACACGCTTTTGGTACAAACTTTCCCATGCGACCGTTTAATTTCGGTTCTCGTTGGTAGGGTATTCCATGGGGGCTAGTTCAGTTAACTCCGGCATCTCTTGGGGTTCCATGCTGTCTCTAATCGTCGCAATTCTTTTCACTGATGACCTATTATCCTGCCCAGGATCTGGCCACTGATGTTGTCCTATACTGTGGAAATATCTCCACAGAGTAAACAGAACAACAGAGTGGTGAACCAGCTCGTTTTCAGAGATTCGTATTCATGCCAATACATCACAAAATATATCGCTACTTGGGAATAAAATTTTCTTTGGAAAAGAAAAGAAAATCACAGATTACTAGAGACGATTTCATCGTGAGACCGGAAATCGGGTTCACTATGATTACACATTTGTTTGCCCACTCATCCAATCATCGAGATTACTATCCTATATTTTTCTCTTTCTTACAATATTTCCCGTCAATATTTCTCCGTCACTCGACCGATTTTTTGTGTGCGTTTTACTCCATTCAGAGCTAAGTGTCATCGCCCTTTGGAGCACTTTGCAATATCGTATATCCATTTTGCAGGTACCTGGCAAACATGATCCCTTCTAGTGTACATTCGGTTTTCTTATTCAATGTGTTCGGAATTTTCCACTGTTCCCCCCGTGTTCCAGTTCTCCTGTTCACCGTCGTAAACGTCTCTCTTGAGTCCAGATGTTTGCTACTTCGTTCGCGCGAAGCGGCTTTTTACTTCTTTCCAAATTCTCTTACCGTACTTGATTCAACGATAACTGTACCCGAACCTGATTTCCTCTTCTTATTTAACGCTTTTGGACCCCACGTTCAACCTAAGACCATTTTGTGATCCGTTCCAGACATTTTCTTTGCAGTAACCAGGTGAGCATTTTATGATTGCTTACCAGGTTCCCTACTACCGGGATGGATACGTATCATACTTTCAGGGAGATTTCTGATATTGACTCTCCTGCAAATTTATTTGTTCAAGAGACTGGGTCACTTCAGTCCTACCGAACGACTCTAAAATCATTCAGTGAATTGTGGCGCACAGCTTCCCTTGTTATATAAACCACAGAATTGTGGAATAAAACTCAACTCGGTGCCCCCCCCACACACACTGTTATCATTTTTTTCATTGAGTAGTGACATAGAGAAGTTGTGACTGATACGCATGTTCTGCCACCACACTCCATATATAGTGGTACTTATAAATATGGAGTCTATTCCTTAGCGGGGCAATGTGTTGTCATTGTAATCAAAAAGAAAGTTCAGCCGAAAGATATATGTTGACGATCAAATGAACGCACAACTATTTGATCACTGTAAACTTATTGTTCCATCCTGAGACGGAACACACCGCTGAGAATATACGACAAACGTTTCTCTCCTCCTAAGTACATTCTCCGCTTGAGTGGTGATAGATATTAGTTTGACCATGAATCGCTAAAACTGAGCGTTTAAAGGACATTATACAATATGTTCTGCGATATATTTGGATCAACACCAGATTATGAGAACGTATCCAATGATAGGAACTGTCTGCATTTAATTAAACAAGATGAAAAGAAAAATACATTGTAAAATAGTTGAAGTGTTCAAACATATTATAATTTATTGTTGTTCTCAATTGGTAGAAACTAGAATTTTTTGGGGCATATTACGATAGATTGTTTCAGTCGCCGTCAAGCAGGCGTCTGTTTGAATGAGTGACACTCTAAAAAGTGCTAGTTCGTTTTGCAACTACTCACGTGTGTATCCGACAAATCGATGACGTTCATACTTTCTCAATGCCCGATAAACAATGGTCAAATCATTCGCCGAAACCAGGAAAGCCGAACTATTCACGCTCAGCCCACCAAACAGAAGAAGATTTGTGTATGTCCCAGAACGTAGATTGGTTCTTTCGGCTGGTGCAACCACGGGACCCATCGCAACCCAATTACCATTTATATAGGCGTCTACCGACCATCGTGGAAGACGGTTTATTGTAAAGCCAATGTTGAACCAGATAGCGGTAGGAGGCATGACTGTTCCACGAAAAGCCAGGATATTCCCGTCTACATTCACTGAAGATCGGTAGAATTCAGAAATATGAATACTCAGAATTTGACCGACTCTGTTGTCACAACATGAATTCGATAATTCTTATTTTATAAATAAAAAATCAGGGTGCTAGTAGGATTAGAAACAAGATCGTAAATGTCACTGTTTAAATAAAAAAATATTTGCATACTATGTGGCTATTTTACATACAACCTTCCAAGCATTGATGAGGATTTTGGGACTTGTCATAAAAACTGAACGAGAACGCTTAGGAACGTTCACTGCAATACAGTTATCAAAACCACACACTACTGAACTGAGGGAGTTCCGCTTTGGAATGAACACTCTTGCACGCGACAGATAGGTCGGGACAGTAGAGTTGGAAGTGAAATCTGACTATGAAATCAGCTACACAGCAGCTGGTGCTGCGTGAGCTGTCAGTTGCGAATGTAAATCTACAATTCTTCAGACGGTTTGACCGCATAAGGTTTACACTTATAACGAGTAGCCAGAATGGGGTAATGAACAAGCACGATAAATGAATCAGTGTTCAACCGATTGAGAGCCAGTTTGACCGCACAAACTCACAGACCACATTAAACTGTCCTTTGATCAGTACGATTCGGAAAGCACCAACAACTTCGAATAAATCCCATATTTCATTGTTGCTCTTAGTTTGCGGATCGAGCCGAACCCAGAATCCGATCGAAAATCCGTCCACACATGCGGATAATACCACGGGGCAAGAGTTGTCTTTGAAAGTGAACAGCTGATGCGGTCGGAAGTGTGGAATAGAGGAAACAATGAATATAACCAATACAAAGGCGTCAATTTATCAATCCAAACGATACCAATTCAGAAATTGAGGAGAAACACACGTCCCAAGTTCCTGGGACCTAGTCCACAAATTATGATTTTTGATAACGGTTCTGATCTATACATTCCCTGATAAATCACACAATTGTCTCCGCTTCGGCAGGCCTGACTCTGAACTTCAACAACTTGTTCAAGTTACATATAGCCACAGGGTGTCCGCAGTAATAATTATATATTTATATTATATGTTATATATATTATTATTTGGTAAAGAATCATTGTTATGGAACTGTGATAGGGGGAAGCAATTAGTAGTAAACCGCAAGTTCAACTACACTCGAGGAAAGTTGTCAAGTTTCGTCACAGTTGTAAGTAAGTTTTCCCATCGTGATAATGGTTTTAATAGCTTTCCATCAAAAGCTGTGTCATTCAGCCTAAAATGACGTTCACTGATATTGCTCATAGACAACCCTTACGAATTCTGCGTGAGTTTATTTTTCAATCTGATTTGAGCTCACACATACATATATTACGTCTCTGGTTTTCTAAACAATCACACATAAAGCCAAATGGTTTATAGCCTGACGAGCTGGAAAATTAAGACATTGAAACCACATTGAGGATCATTTTGTTTTCGTTTGCTTCTGATATCACGAAGCGACTAAAAGGTACATTATACTTCAAACTATGGTGTCAATGGTTAACTGGATTGTCTCATTCGAATTCTACACCATGTTGATCGTTTACATGTAATTATATTGCATAGCGAACCAAGTAAACTCATTTTCAGTTAAAAACGTTTCTATCAGTTTCAGTTCTGACGTGATCTGCCACAAATAAATCCATAGGTTCACCCAAACTGCCGACGGGCACACATTCTGCAAAAGGAAACTTGTTTTCATCGGTTTATCTTTGATTACTGGACCCGGACGTGTAATATTACTTGAGAAAAACGGTGCGTGCGCGCTGATTCTGACGTAAAAATGTAAACAGACTTAGTGTCCAGTGCAGGTAGGTTGATATTTTGAACCAGCAGATCACACAGAGGTCACATTACCTGTCCATACAACTTTGGGAGAGAAAATCACATCATGAAATCAATGCTTCGATTCCTGAAGCCATATATCACTCCAATGAAGCTGATCTTCATTCGATTTATCGTTAACAGAACGCAGGATACCCGCCCCCTGTTGGGACTGTGTCAGGTTTAAGCTTGATAAAAAATATTGTTATCCCAGCACTTTCATTTGCCCTTTTCAATTGCTTCCCTTCGGCTACCTGGGTGATGATCGTTCAATCAAAATGTCAATCGAGGGAGTGGAAGAAAAACGATACGAAATGCAGATAAATATGCATAAACATTCACTAGAATATATCCAAATTGAGTTGGAATGCCCACTTCCAATGAAGTGGATTGATTTGTGAACAGTTCACTGAAACACTGTGAAATCTAGGTGAAATACATGGAAATAGATGGGAGGTCTGTTCGCGCAACATGAATGTTTTGAACAGTGATCAATAAAACCGTTTATGCAACCGAACTCAGGCTTAAAGTGGCATGCAGATTGCAACCCGAAGTTTCAGTGACTAAAAATTATGCTTATTTTTTCTCGCTTGTTCCTGCGCGACAGTTTATATAGGTAGCACAACCAGAAGGGTAAATGAACTGAGGTTGACATTATCATTCAGTCTGGTTGCGCAGTGAAGTCACGTGATCAATCACAGGCAAAACCGATACGCATCGGGTTGGGCAAGGTGAAATAAGAATCTTGATAACGACGTTCTCCGCGCTGTACTGGGTCCGTGAACAACAGCCTAGGTGGATTGAGTACTGCTTTCTAAACACCGGATTACCAGTGAGAATACGCATTCCCAAATCTCCCCCAGCCCCTCCCCCCCCATGAGTGCGAAAACGCAGTTCGTAAAATCGCTGAGTCTCTCACAACCGTCTGTGAATCACCCATCCGTAATGCTCGTCATATCTGGTCCGGGCATGAACTGAAAGTGGAAGAAGTTTTCAACCATATTGCATGCGGGTTTTGGTTATCCCTGTGCACTACTGCCGTCACCGTCTGATCATGTCCACCGTAATGTATTGACCAAATAGGGTGAATCACTATCGATCACTTTTTCACTGTTCATTCATAATATAAACGAATCGTCTAACGTGACGAAACAATGCACTACTTGTCCTTTCAGTTAATTATTCTGCTGATACAGTTCCATTTGTCGTATCAGTTGCCGCGAATGAATTCACCAGTACCCCTGACGGTTTAAAGACAGTATCGTGCAGTTCGATGTGTATTATCTTTTCCGTTCCGAATGAAATAAAAATAATTGATTCAACTCATGGTTTATCAGTTAAATTTTGGTCGTTCACCCAGTCTGATGATTTCAGACTCTCATCGGGGCGTCAGAAAGCGATCCAAAAGACTCACTTTAGCATAACCGGTAGTCGAACTAAGCAGATAGGCCGGTCTATTTCTTCCCTCAGCATTCACCAATGTGACTCCTGACCAGTCCGATGGCTTTAATGCAGCATTCATAGGTAGGTAAACGTCTGCCGCGGCGTATATCGGATTCGGTAGGGCCTGTCGATCAGCCGGTGGTTGATACTCTTCCATTTCACTCGAAAAGTCTCTGAAGGGTAATGTGTCGATCACCGGGGCAGCGGTAGTTGTGATCGAAGATTCGGTACCAAAAAGATAAAGTTCTGGATAGGACAACAATGAATAGAGAATAGCAGAAAGGATATTACATCACAATTGTTTATTTGGGTGAAACAGGAAATTCCCAATAATCATCTTATTATGGTTTTATCAATATTACTACTTTTCTATCTTGTGTAGGTACTTAAACAAAACGTATCAGTCTACTTGACTTGCTCAACTTTTGGAGATAATGAAAAATAAAAGTGAACGCGTTCTTTCGCTCTCTTTTTTGCTTATTGAATGACAATCTGTACAATCAATTTTCAGGACCGAGTCCGCAGCCGTATACAAGCTTCCTGGGAAAACACAGATACAGAGAAACAAAGAGGGCTTAGTAAAATCACTCAGGTTCATCTGTGATGTCCCTTGAAAAACCAATATGCCCAAATCATCGACACACCCAACAACGCTGGACTGCGGCTGCCCCGTCGGATACTCTTTTTTCTAAATCCACCAATGACCACCTTCACGTTTGATGCCGACAGAGCGAACTCAAATCTTCCGAATCTGTGTAAATATTCGGCTCCAGGTGCAGACAATCTACATCGTCAACCGCTTATTGCATTAGCGTATCACATATCTGAGCCCCTAGCTTTTCTTTTCTAAAGGATGTTTGATGCAACCGTGCTGCCCCAGGCGTGGAAACAAGGCATAGTTTCTCCAATTTACAAAGGCGGCCGTCGTAGTGATCCTGCCCGGTGACACTCATACCCGTTCTATCCAAAGTCATAGAATCCATCATAGCGGATTTCTTAATGGAACACTTAGAGAAATAAGACCCCCTTTCCCTAGCTCAGCATGAATTCCGTCAAAAGAGATTATGTACTACCACCAATCTGCTCCTGGCCTGCGATAAATGGACTAAGGCAGTAAACAAAGGCGACGCAGTTGATGTGGTTTACCTGGACTTCTCAAAAGCGTTCGATCGGATGAACAACGAGATACTGCTCCGTAAACTGTACAATGTTGGTATCAGAGGCCTCGCGCTTGATTGGATGTCCTAGGACCACAAACATTATTGTTTACTGACGACGTAAAAATGTGGAGGACAGTGACAGAAAGTCGGGTTTCGCTGGAACGCCAAGAAACATTGATTGCAGCTCACAAATGGTCCATTGAGAACGAAATCCAATTCAACGTCTCCAAATGCAAGGTGATTTCGCTACGCCACCATGGGCGGTTTCCTTATTTCCTCGGAAACGAATTACTACCTCATGCATCAACAGAGAAGGACTTGGGTGTTGCAGTCCACGAAGACCTGAGCTGTGCTAATAACTGTGCCACGGCGGCATCAACAGCACTCAACCATGTCGGTCTACTTAAACGTGTTTTCGGTCGTTTTGAACTATCTTTGTTCTCACGTCTGCTGTAAGCATACATCCAGACGCATATTGAGTATGCCATCCAAATTTGGAATTCATGGTTACAACGTGATCATAAGATTTTGGAGCGTCCACAAAGGCTCGCCACAAAGATGGTCACAGAACTTTATTGTGGTTCATACATAGGGAGACTGCAATCATTGGGTCTATACCCTGCTCAGTATCGTCGGATTCGAGGAGACATGATTTTAGTGTACCAAATATTACAGAACCCAAACCACCCTTGTCGCCGACTTTTGACGTTTTCATCAAACGTAAATCTACTGTTACATCCATTCAAGTTACTACTCTATAAATCTCGACTGGACTGTCATACCTTCGCCGTCAGAGTATGTACTGCCTGGAATTCCTTACCATCTCATGTTGTATGTGCAGATCCTTTCACGGTAAAACTTGACGAATCATTAACATACATTACAGTCCAACAACCATGGGCACACAACACAACGGAATGCATCATATGGAATTTTGTTCACCATTGTTACAACTCAATTCGTGTAAACACCCTATGGGATAAGGAAAGCATCTGCCTGTAAGTAACGCCCATAATAAGACTTTGTTTTCGATTTTGAGTTAATGAATGTCAATTGTGGAATTGGGAATTCATCATGCATACGGCAAACAAAGGGTGAACTGAGGAGCTAGGAGGTACTGCACAGCTGTTTTGACCTGGTTGGATCTCATCAGCAGTGCGAATCCATCGACCNCATGGGCAGAACGCAAGCATGCTACCCACTACGCCACTGAGCAGCCGATTAGACCGTTTTTCATTCTCCATTTACACGATATAGCAAAACCCATCTTTGCGAGCTTGTTGCGGGTCACAGACCCTGTTCATCTCAGCACTAGCCTCCGGGGTTATGACTCGGTTGGAAACATTCACAACCTGATTAATTATTTCATGTGAGTACCAGAGGATTTGATTAAGGTTTCCATTTAAACTTTAATCAAATCCTCTGCTACTCACATGAAATTGTGGAAATATTAGGGTTATTATTCAAGATTATCCAAACAGGACCGCAGCAGTCCTTCACCCATTGTGTCACATTGTTGCAGTTTCCTAAGCGAATCAGTCTACTTGTTGCCATTTTCAACCGAAAGTTTTACCACTCATAATTAGTCGTATTTGAATCTTGGAAACTGTGCCCAAAGCTGATTTACTGAATGGTGAGTAACTTGATTTTCTCGCTAATTTTCCCATCTTTGCTCCCATTATTGTAGTCTTACTTCCAACCACTACCTTATGTCCTTAGTGGAACTGAATAAAATTGATCTTGCTCATTAACCAGTCACTATCTTCATGCGCCTCCTTCGTCTGCAATCCCGTTAAGAACAATGCTCAGCGTCATCGGGAAGCATCGTATTCGGGAAGGACCTTGACAACGGCCAATCATTCCTTGTATCAAAAGCATCATCAGATTGTCATTCTTCGCCGGATTCCGGATACGGATACTTACTTGATGCAATCATACACATTGGAATAAAAGAAAAGAACTATTTGGGGCATACCTAGACCACCTGTCAAATATTGTGGTAATTGAATCGGCCAATACCACAGGGAGACGGTTGCAATCTCAAAATTTTTTGCCATAGTTGTTGTATCCACTTTTCCATTTTCATCCTTCTCACAGCCCAGGTGAATCGCGGACGAAAGTTGAGAGGTACCGACATAACTATCCCCAGTGTAACGGTTCTTCTCAGCTAGCACCGTTCTGTTGACGTAAATCTGGGAGAAAAGGATGTATATAGATTATGTTCGCGCTTGTAGAAACACAGCTGTTATACTGACGTGATGATAAACGTTCAAGAAGTAACGGCACAGCATTTTCATTTCAGACAGCAAAATTTGACGAAATCGATCAAATGGCAACTGGGGTAGTACTATATATATATTCACAGTTTTACTACTTCAGATGCAACCAACACTTAAAAATTGCCGGTCACTAGCGTTGACCAATGCGTAGCTTGAAACAAGCTGTGGTGCACAAGCACTATGCATACACTCTCCCTGCGATCAATGGACGCTTCTGTGCATCCATGACCTGACCATAACCAAATGAGCGTAGTTGACATAGTCAATCAGTGTGAGACGGAGATGACTGTTAGAGAACTACACACACGGATTCCATTATGTGATCGAGACATGGTACACATAACCATACGCGCACGAACTGCCCGATGAAAGGATAATGGATGCCATGTCGTTTTCCATTCGGAAGTTCAATTATTTGGAACCTGATTGCATCAATCCACTGTCGAACAGAACAAATTCCGAACTGGGTTTGATGCAAGGTTGCCATGGCAAAGTCCACACAGCCGGTAATTGGTAAGGTCCGTGCATACAAACAACCAAGCTCATCGATGGCCACGCTCTTGTTGATGACGCAACACCTCGTGGATTGCGAGAAAGCATTTTGAGTGATATTTACTAACGATAACATCAGAATTCTTAAGATTGCTGAGGCGACTGCAACCAAACGATGGAAACCCATTCTGTCAACAAAACGACTTGTTCATTACCTTAGCTTTGCCTTGGTGACGCTTCCCCCCATTTACAACTTTTTTTTGTAATTCGTTCCCAAAACCTAGATAAATATTCTTTTTGTCTGCAGTAGGCACCAGTTGAGATGCAGCGAAATCGCCCAGGACAAAAATCGTGCAACATTGCCATACTGGTTTCCCTTTGTAGCAGAGGGACTAAGCCTGGTCTTATTGGACTGTGACATTGCCACGAGTACTATGAACAGGTCCTTACGTTTAGTTGGGAGAAAGAACACAACAACGAAAATGCCACCGATCGTTGATTGTGTGAAGGAAAATCCGAACGAGATAGTGACGTTCGAGTGTGTATGCACTAATACTAGGATCATTTTGTCTTCGACGGTGGAACATTCCGATCTACACCTTTTTTCAATTCAAGTTGTCCGAATATCATTTCAAGATGATATTCGGACAGCTTGAATTACGAAAGGTATAGATGAGAATTAGCGAAGACCATGGCAATTAATCTCGGTCTGTCAGTTCAGAAAAGTGAGTCGTGATACGATCAATCGTGAAGCCGTTAACCATGATCAAGAGGACATGTGGACATGAGCCGTTGAATAAGCTGTTTCGAAGTAGGCCCTAAATGAGTTGGTGCCGAAAACTCCGTTCAGACGGTGGCTGACACGAATTGAACCACTTATTTTTTTGGTAATAAAAAAAAATTTCGAGCACTGAAAGATACAGTTAACAAAGAGCTTACCATTTGCTCTCGAAAAAATAGAAAGAAATAACAATGTCGAATTGAATGGCAAAACTAAATCCAAATAATCCACAAAATACTAAAAATTGTTTTTCTGTATACAATGATCCTTAAATTCTCTGTTGTATTCTGTCTGCAAGACTAGTCGTGATCCCCTGATACATACTGAGCCATTTCAATTACTGAGAAACATTTAATGGCATATATATATATATATGTAATTAGCACTTGTCGCGTCCGTACTGGGATTCACCTGGAGTGCACACTTTAACTGTGCACATGTCGGGACTCGAACAGCTAACTTTCGGGTGGAAATCCATATCACTCAGAAACTACACAGTCAACCGCTCATGCGGCTATCTGGAAAAAAACGATTAACCCCGTGCGAATTAACAGACTCAAGTTCCGCGTTCATTCGTAGTTGAGAAGTGCCTAAGGCTATTTAAGAATCGGTAACTTACGGTTAATGTTTCAGTACCTTTGCCCCAAACAACAGCAATATTGATCCAATGGTTCAACGTTTTCACAAATGGAGCAGATATAGTCCAAGAGCGAGTTTCCGTTCTCAGCTGAAACGCAAGTTGACCCGCTTCCAGATATAACCGGAATCCTTGAGATCCTGCAGGATCTGCAAATTGATTAACGGCAACAACAACAACGCGTAGGCAATTCAAACCGGTTTCGTAATTGTAAAACCAGTTGATAACCAATGCCAGCAATTTATTACTCTTCTTTCTCTTTCGTTCTCTAGGTATTTTTGTTTCATTTGTCATAAAAGAATATGTATTTAATAGAATTCATAAAATGCGCGACTTAGAACAACGCATTTCAAAGGGTGGCAACAAAATGGGAATCGGACAAGGCTCTAAACAACTATGAACTTCCGAATTAATAGTGGTTCTCAACGGTACGAGTATTCCTAATTCGTTACGCAACCACGGTAGTTTGTCCTGAGCAACCACTGATTGTCACCGGCCATGGAGAAAAAAATAATCAGGACGATCTAAATGCGGATAATAGCTGAAAGTAAGGGGACACGTTCAGGAGAAACAATCACGCAATGTCAACTAAACAATAGGTTGAGTCTCTCCCATGAGGAGCTAAAAGGGAAGATTATAGAGCAACAGACGAGAGGCAGAAAGTTTCAGCGAGAGAGAGAGGAATTAGTATGCACAAACCTGCAAAAACTGTCGTTAGGGCGACTAAAGGACAAGAAAGTGGTCGTGAACTTCCGGATGAGGTGGTTATGGATGGGCTTTCTGACTAAGAATGAGTTTGATGGCCGTCTGATAGAATGCCTGCTCCTGAGCAGAATGATTGGGGAAATTTAGCGTGGTATTCGGAGTCGGAATCGGAATCGAACAGTGAAAACTCGGATTCGGAGTGAAAACCGACTGAATAGCGTTAAGTCAAGAAGAACCAAAACAATTTGTGGATGCAGTTAACTCTATTCGGAAACTCATGCAAATAAGTATCACAATCATTAAACAATCCACAATCGATTCTTAGACGTACAGTCGACAACGATATGGCACATTTGGTTGCTTTTTCGCAGTCTACTTGAGACCGCAGGATTGGTCGGGAGCTCTGTTTCTTAATTGTCCACCTAGAAGATGAAGATGTACCGCGGTGCGTGCGTACTCGCTGAACGATCATCACAATAAGCCAACTGGAATGTTTCAGGCAAAATAAGTTACAATAAAACGTCAACGACAATGGGGCTGGCCAGTTGGTGATTTCTTCAATGTTCTCCATCATCTCGACCATGCCTAAGCACCTAGTTACAGACCACTTTCTGTCTCTGTCCCTAACCCGCATACTCTCAAGCGCAGATCGGAGCACATCGTCACAGTCACATAATTGCAAAACTCAGGGTACACCACATGTAAACATTTCCAGCTCTTGCAATCTATCCTCTTATCCAAGTAATCATTGTCTTTTGGCACGTTATTGTTTCCGTAAAATTACGTGCTCTGAATCCGACTTGTTCCATTGTACTCGCTGCGCTTATTCTCAGTGAAACCGTTGCAATTAGAAGCAAATCCGCCAATCTCCTTCTACTGGTTACTCCGACAAAGTAATTAATGCTCCAGCCGTCATACATTATCTACTGGACTGAGCGTCAAGTCGGGATGAATTGATTTTACGATTAACAATCAAAAGTCCTTTATGGTGAGTTCCCCGCTCAAGGAGTTGGTTTCGATTTTTCGTTCCACCTCCATCCACAAGAACGTCGTGTACTTATCCGTGAATAATATGATGATCTTTGGATCAGGATGTACCAAACCAGAGGTAGTTGACCTCTGTCGGTGAAGTAAGAAGGTCAGTGAGGTCAAAATGGATCGATAAATCAATCAGTCAACATAAGGCGAGAATTTTGAAATGAACCTTTGCATGCACGAGTTCAACCAAGGTCTTCAATAAACTTGTGTGTGAATTCCACTCAAGTACAAAAGTCGACCAATAGTTGCTTCATTCTTGAGCAACTATAGATAGTTCACACAATATGTCGTCTTATCTACAACGTACACCGCCCATGTTGTGATGGGCACATGGTTTGCCCCAAAAGAACTAACGTGTTCCGAGCTTTAGGCTCGATGTTCTAACCGCTCCACTAATTTAAGAGCAGCCAGTTTCGTTATCATCCAGCTCAAACAATGAGCAATTCAAGTGATCCTTTTTGGAGTACTATTGCGGCTCAGGGCACGCATGAGATTGCAGCTCATTTTACCCGATCGAGCCAGAACTGTCTACTGGTCTCTGACTACTATGACAAGGGACACTGAAATGTGTACTCGGACACCGACACCGAACAATGAGGAAGACGTGTTGAGCAAGCCCCAACCTGGATAACCCGAGTTCTGCTTACACCATTTTTCGATTTTTTGAAACGGTTTACAACAGTTCAATAGCACTTTGATATTGAGTTCAGGTCAACAGTCTGAGTATAGGACCACAACCTGTGGAATATTTGTCGCGGTACCACATGGATTAAGGGAACCACACGTTGAGACTATATAGACTGTTGAGCTTTCTTTGTTTAAACCATACGCTTTACAATTTAAGAGGTCACAACATCAAGCTCAGATGCAATGTTGTTAGGTGAATAATACGAGGTGCGATTGCTCCGTCGTTTCACATTGTATTGTACTATTTGTTATGCTCCTGTTGTCACGTCCAGTCCATCCGTGTGATGATGGCACTCCTGCTAGACAGTCGAAGTTCACTGGGCCTGCCTAAGACTCGTGGCTATAAACAAGTTGTGGTTTCTCGCTCGGATTAGTTGGGCAAGCACCAGGTCCCCTGTTGCGACAACTGAACCCGACCGGTCGCGTGATTTTCGGGCCGGTACAGGAGGAAGATAAGTCCTGAATCCGATGCTTCTTAAGTGTTGGTAGACAATCACCACAACAGAATCCGTTGCGGAACGATACGCCATGTGGGAAATTTGGAATGGAAAAAGTTCAAGCGATAATGACACTGGGCCAATTTTTGATTCGTCTAAGATACATGCACTATTTTTCTAAGCGGGTTCGGTCAACGGCTAAGCATAATAATACTTTGAATTTATCCTAAGTACGAACTCCAACATAGTCCAACTCAAACCTCTTCTTGGGATTTTACCAACTGGCATTTTTCGCGTTGAACGATCTTGCCAACTACGTCTGAGATAGAATTCTGGAGGCAAAAAGATATCATAGAAAAATGCATATTTATTCTACAAAAGTTGTTCTATACGTTTTCCATCCTGCTGCTTGCATAACAAAATACGGTGAAGATAGTTTTCTTCCACCTTGAGAATAGTAGCAGTTGGAATACTTGCGCACTGCGCCACAATGCTCTATTTAAGCTCCTCGGTCGTTCTTGATTTTCGGAAATCAGCAGTATGCTTTAGATATGGTCACATAAAGGAATCCAATAGAGACAGGTCAGGTGATCTGGGAGACCACCCCTTTGGTCCTCCTCGGACAATCTGTCTGTAGGGAAATTCCGAATCTAGGAAACTTCTCACCAGCAGAGCAGTGTCTGGCGGTGCACCGTCATGTTGTTAATCCATACTGGTAATCCAAGCTTGATACTCTAAATTGATTGAGCCATTCGCACAAGGTGATAACCGTCGGCCGTGTAGCTCAGGGGTAAGGGTTTGAAGTCCCGACCCGACTGATCACGGTTCGAGTCCTGACAGGGACAAAAAGTACGCACTGATGAAGAGTCCTAAACAGGACGAAACAGCTGTCCAGTGCTCTTTGTTGGTTATCACAAATATTTCCATCGCATTGTAATGCATACAAACAGTGGGCAATTAACGATCTCCCAAGGAGTGAGTGAAACCCACACCGCAAAATTACATCATATTGTTTAGGAAGCCTTATAACTGCAATGTTACTGGACACCGTGGCACCTGTCCGTCGATGAATTAACTAATCGCGTCTTGCACTGCAGCCTTCACCGTTCAGAAAACCGCTTTAAGGTACTCCAAGTAGACCATAATTAGGCCTCCAACACAGATCAACTCATCTTTCTTTCATGACGATATCAGTTAGTAACTGAGCTCGTTTTCGGTGAAACACCAACTGGCATATTAAAAGCACAAGTTATAACAGATAACAGACAGACGGTGAAAAGAGATATATATCTGCAAAGGAAATCGGAGTTTAAAAAGGGATGATATAATTATAATAATTGAGATTTGTGGGTGTATGTATTTGTGTGCGTGGTTACATGGAAAGCGGATGACGGAGATTACGTCACCAGCTAGTAAGTGGAATGCCACGGTAAGACCAGTGTTCTTACAAACGGTCTGGGCGCACAAGGGGGNGTGGAGACTGATGGCAATCGCCTGGGGTGTTCACGAAATTAGGGACTTGACCTCTTTGGGTAACCTTCCCTTGACCGTATGCAGGGCATGGAAAGCGTCAATCACCTTGACTGTGTGATTAGACTCAGTTAACTGGTTCGTAATCACCGTCGTCCAGGTTGCTGCCCGTCCCTCCTTCAACCAGCTGAGATGATGCTCTTTGATACTGAGCTAACTTATCTTCTCATGACTGCTCAATCGAGGATAATTTCACACATTTGTTTTGCTCAGTACTTTAACTACTCCACCAATATTAAATATCGTGTTTCATCTTACTTCAGTCGAAGTTGGAATAATTGAAATAAGATTAAACGGGCAACTTACCATTCACAATTAAAAAGCTTTTTAATTACTGTTGCACTCAAATAATTGTAATTACTGGGAATAAAGAATGTCGGTTTGATACCTGCAAGTAAATAATCTCAAAATCATAAACCTACTGATAGCTCTAGACAAAACGATTGCGAAGAATTTGGGTTCATTTAAGAGCTGACTGAATGCCACAATATTTTCACCACCTCAATCAGCCGATTTCCATGCTCAGTAAACTATCGTGGAAACGGCCCGAGGATTACGAAAGTAACCTCCAGTGCACCGAAATTGTCGCATCAGTCGTGCAGGCATGGAATCAAAATAGAAGAGCAGAACCACCAGAAATACGCCTCAGAGCACTGTTGAATAGTGAGGTGAAACGGTATCCGCAGT